>CAJPEV010003618.1:18491-29210 GCA_905338385.1 Darwinula stevensoni | reverse complement strand
AAAAAGTACCAGAACGATTGCAAAAAGTAGTCGAGAAATACGACTTCTCTTGTTCAGTGGCGTTCTTTCCTGCGAGTCAGGCTTTGATATATTCTCAGGACTGCTGAGTTCCTTCAGGCAACAATTAGCAGGTTGACCGCCACGAGGCGCACCTCACTGAATGGGAAAATCAATAGGCCAGATTTCCGTGTCGGTCAACGTGTTGAATCAGCGAGTCCTGACTCGCTTCAGGGAATGGGCCTTTCTGGGGGGCACCGGCGAGGGAACAAGCACGCTATGCACAAATACCTATTCGCTGGGTGCATTAAGTTGGCGATATCTGGCGGCAGGAAGCATAAACATGAGTTGGGTGGAGTCAAGCGCGCAAGCTTCAATGGGTTTCTTATGGAAGCATTCAGAAAAAGATTGTTTTTAAAACGAAAATGCTTCTTTTTCTCTGCCAGAGGGATTTCCTAAGGCCAATAATGATTACGCAGTAGGTAATCGATGGGCTGAAGTTTCTATTTGGAATATCCACGCGGCCTGACAGTCCTATTATGATGTTTCTTTCAGTCTAGGCCTTCTCTTTCCAAGGGTCTATGAAAATCAAACTTGGTGTTTGCTGTCACGGGATAAATAGCTAACATTAACCATTGATGAGTTTCATCATGAGGTACTAATCGAAAAGGGTTTCTGTCATAGGTTATGATTTATCTCATGAAACACAACTGTTAAAAAAAAAACAGCAGCAGTGTAGGGCCGGATTAAGAAGTTGCAAGGCCATGGGCGAGTGGATGCCAAATGAGTTTCAATTAAGATACTCTCAGGGAGTCCTCAATGGTTCGCGCGTCCACGTCGCGAGGATTGACCCCAGTGATGCGGAAGGCCGTACTATCTNACGACAAGAAACCTGCTGTTCATTCATCCTGGATAAAACGCATACAGCGAGAGTATGCATTGATATCGGAAACCCCGCCGAGGTTATCCGTCTCTCCTCCCCTCTTGGAATGAACTACACGACGGAATCCGCCTGCCATGGGAGGAACCTCCCTCCGCTGCATCTCCTGAGAGCATGGGAAGATGGCAAGGAAAGAACTTCCACAAGCAAGATAGTTCGGTGAAACTCACAACACGGCAACATAGTCAACAGGGACTTGGGTAGGAAGGGTCCGATGAATTCTGCCGTCGTTCCATTGACGCAGAAGCAGATGTCCTTGTCGCACAGAAGGGATTTGCAGTTCGCGTTCAACTCGGAACGTAGTGTCGTGTGCTAAATGTTCTTCTCCAGGTCGTACCTTCTTAAGGAGCAGGCTGAAAAGATGAAAATATCAATTAGAAAGTTTTATGAAGCCGGCTCGAATTCGTTGAAAGAGGAAAATATGAGAGCAAAATGGAAAGGTGAACTTGGTGTCTCGGACGTTAATTAAGAATTATTTCTAATTACAATGAAAATCATTTGAAATTAGAAATATTTCTCTTATATTCCTACATTCCCACATACATTCCTAAAACAAAAACTAGTGCAGGTTTATCTTGAGAGGGATTCGTGTTTTGAGGTTGGAATTGAGTGAGAGCTCCATAGAGATTCAGGATGTGAATGTGGGGAAAATGGCGTGCCTGCCTTAAACCTAGAACCTATCGACGCCCACATGAAAAGGCAAAGATGCTATTAACAATTTTTTTAATACTTTTTTATTGCAGACGGCAAGAGACACGGCATACTCCGCTCCGATGCCAGTTCAAATGGCACCACACAGTCTTACTCGCATAGAACATGATAGTATTTCGGGGACCGCGACCAAATAGGGTACAGCTGCCCCCAGGGCCGTTTCTAAGTATATTGGCGCCCAGGGCAAGGAGTTCCAATGGTCCCCCCCCCCCCCCCACCCCAAACCACCAACTGCGAAGCGAAATACCACCGCAACTCTGGCGATTAGGGTCTTCTTCCCGATGCTGACAGGGAGCTGGAGCTGTAAATAATTTTGTACCATTTGTAGATAATCAAAGCCAAGTCAAGGCATTTTCTTCCACCATAACCAAATAAAAAAAATAATTGTTTTTATTAATGTGTTTCTTTGCGCCGCGCCCCCCTTCCGCTGGCGCCCGGGCGATCGCCCACTTCGCCCGCCCCAGAAAAACGATCCAGGCTGCCCCCAGGGATTCCCGACCGTTTCTGGGTAACTCCGCTCAGATGTCGATGATGGAGCATGTGCTAAACAGACATTCTTTTTTCTCGTTGATCTTCGTAATATGTCCGTTGTCGTATGTGTTCGTCGTATGTCATGTTTTACTTTATTTCGCAAAAAATGTCGAATTACATTTCGTGGAGTTCCTCATTTTTGTAGTTTACTCCTCAACGAAGGAGGGACGACATACGATGCGATAAAACGATCGCATCCTCAGGTAGGTTTCCAATGTTCCATTGTCCCCAAGAAACGAAATTCACAGTCGGCAGATTTTTCGTACATTGCTTCCAGAAATATGGTGCATTTAAGACTAGAAAAATGATTCATGACCAGGGTGCACCGATGTATCGGTATCGGCCACCGGTATCGGCCACCGGTATCGGCCACCAGTATCAGCCCCGGTGTTGCACTATGGGCACCATCGTCCAACGGCCTATGGCAACGGTGCCCGTGCCGGTGCCCAAAGGATGGGCAAAGCGAAAAAATTAAATTACGCTAGGGTGTCAAACCGCGTTGGCGCCGGCCCAAAGGTAACAATTCGGTCACTCCTGTCAGCCTCTCCCAGGCAAAAACATCGATCCGATTATGTTACAGCCGTATTATAGGAGCCGGCGGAGGAGGAACTTAGCGGTAAAGAATGGGAAATAATTGCATCTGCATTTACGTTATGCGATGTGTCACTAAAAGCTCTCAACTGCAGCAATGGGACAGAAGTCCTATCCAAGGACAGAAGCATTGAGAGACGGACAAGTTGGACAGGACCATAGGTGGTCTCTATTGTTTCAAGGAAGCCTACCGATAAGTATCACATTGGATTCCAATTAGGCCTATTCGAACTTATAGGCGATTTCTATCATCGGCCCAAAGGCCAAATGTTGCCAATGATAAAGTCCTATTCTTGACTCCTCCAGGCAGTCACATACCCACGTAGGATAAGCACCCCGGTTTCTGGCCGGTCTCCAGTTGTAGGCCAGTGATGCTTAAATCTAACATAATTTGTTATTCTGGCCGTTTTCAAGCATTCTATCAACATCTTCCCGTACGAAGACCTAGTCGACCGAGTCGTATCAGCGTGGTCGAAAACTGGGGCTTAAGTGGCCAAAACTGGGGTGTTTACTTTTGTGAGACTCGTTCAGACTGAACCTCTTCTGCTAACGTAAAAGAAAAACGAACGGAAATTCTGCAAACCAAAATCACCATCATTTCGGAGATCCATCATGCATTTTGACGCGACAATCACCCCTTTCCCTCGTTGCTTTCCTTCAGAATGAACACACTGCAAAACGCATCTCTGAAGGAAATACTCCAGTGAATGGAATGACTCGTTGAATGTCGCTAGAAGTAAGACCTTTATTTCATGACGTTTCATCGTGCTTCGCGAATCAATGTCATTCGTCTCGATGAGGGCGAGGAAGGTAAAGTTACATCCGTGCAATTGTTCGAGGGACTTACACGCGCATTACGGTTATATTTTCTTATGCAAGGGATTATGGAAGTTCATATGAGGTTAGCCGGTATACATGAAGATTTGACACGAACGGCTGTAACAGACTTCGCATTCCGCTCGTCACAATTCCATTTTCTGTTCCACGAACTTTATTTTCGGGATGGGAAGTGGTCACAGTTCAGGCTTACTCCTTACGGTCGTCGCAGTTCTCCGGCAACTGGCTATTATTGTTCAGCCCCAACTCATCCAGATTGCATTCAAGCTGCGCACAGTTCAAACAGCATTTGAATTTGATCGGGAAATCCCAAAAGTTCCGGAATCCGAGGTAGTCGACGCAGAAGGTGGTGCCTCTGTCTTCGGAGCCTATCGTCTGTATCTCATTGTAATCCCCGTTGTTCTTGCAATCCAACGATATCACCTCGCCCAACTCGCCGAAGAACTGCAGGTCTCGAGCACAGTCTGCGAAAGAAAGCCACATGACAGACAACTCTTTCCCGTCCGTATGCCAGAAGCGTCTTTCCCAGCCACGTGCCAGACACCCCCATCTCAAAACTCTTCATTTTGTGGGTTCCTCGAGAACTATTGCCTACATGAATCAAATATCTTATCTGAGTGAGAGTCTTGAGAGGGAAATACTTTTTTGAAGGGCGACAGATAGTCTTGATTTTTCTTAAAATCAAAATTATATGGAACGGCTAGCCGATGGGACTATGGAAATAATGGAACTCGCCTTCTTCCTCATTTGATGGAAGAATGAGAAAAGAATCAATGTAAAGGCAAGAGTCTTGAGTTTGGGGCATTCTAGAGTGATTTGGAATCCGAATGACGTGAAAATCGAAAGAAAAAACCCGGGTCGGAACTCACAGCAGTTTCTTTCAACCGTGTCTTCCGATCGATAGCCAATGGACTTCCCATCTTTCCCGCTGCATTCGCAACTGCAGTGAAGGGAAAGAAGAAATCTCCGTATTTCCCGATTGCTTCCACACTTTTCAATACTCGTTCGAGGTCATGACACTGAAATGCGACTGATCGGTTTGGGTAGATGGAATGTGATTCAAATCCGAGTGTGATCGAATTGCACGGAATTCAACAGTTTTGAGGTGAGCCGCGAAAGCCTTTTAGAATTACATTTCTTTGCGAGTAATTGTTAATGAAAATAAGCTATAAATTAGCAAGAAATGAGAAAAGGTTATTTGATGAAATATGACCCTAAAAAGTTAATATTCCATTGAAGTGAATATTCCAATAATTTACTTGGCATGAGACTGCAGTAAATGGATCTGTAAAGGAAAGGATCTCCCTCATTCAACCATCAACAAATCTTTCCAAAGTAAACATTGGACATTCTAGTATTAGCTAGAGATTTCCACGTCTTTGAAGAGAGGAAATTGTTCCCTGTAAAAGAGCGCACTTCGTATCTGTCGTTTCTAGATCTTCAGGTGTGCTTTGCATTATCCCTCAACTTCATCGTTCTCTCCTTGAGTTCATCAAAGTGAATTTTCTGCTTACAGTCCATGAGGAACAAAGGAACGATGAGGATAAGTCTGCAGCAGAAATTTTTCTCCTTGGTAGTATAGCTACTTATGCCAATTCCCAATTAAATAGAAAATCTTCAAAATTAAAATGACAGAAAGAGAAAAAACATGTCGACTCCTTCTTCACCTGAAAATGACGTCCATGAATTTCCGATCGAGCCGAACAATGTTTTCCTGCTTTTTGGAGCGTCACCCAACACGATTCTTACTTCATTGGGTAAGGAAAGATTTTGGACACCTAATTACGTTGATTCAGCTTCATTTAACCGGGAGTCTCTGCCGGCCACAGGAGGGATTTCACGTCACAGAAGTAAATAAATCATGAAAACAGTTCGCGAATATACACTATATTGCCAAAAGTATCAGGACAAGCCTCATTCCGCCGATAACAGATAGTCCCAGAGGTCATGTGGTAAAGGGAATTACTGTAGTCCAGAAGTATATAATGGTTGTCTGCAATCTGTTACAGTCGGTGTTTGCCAGTATGGCACGCGGATTGGAGCTGACGGATTTTGAGCATGGAATGATAGTTGCTCGTCATATCGTCCTTTGTCTCGATGCTTTTGGCTATGTAGTGTATGACAAATGCTCCTTTTGGATATTGAATCTCCAGAGTCTCCACTTTCCTCTTTTTTTCTCACAACGACAAACATTGAGGCATGTGAGTAACCGAACTCTAGGACGGGAGCGACAATGGCGTCAGTCCTGCAACAGCCCGAGTCCTGTTCTTAGGGCAAACCACCTTATGGTTCCACGCGGCGCATGCAGGTTGTAGGAGTGATTATGATTCATTAATACCTCGATTCTTCGATTTCGCATTGGACAGGAGCATAGGTGCCGTCAACGTCGCAGGAAGGAAAGTCCACAGCTTTTGCAATGGATCCATGTGCTGCATGCTCCTCATCTCGCTCTTGGAAAAGGTTGTAATGGTAACCGCAGGAGTAGAGAGGGTAGTACATTTCGTCTGGGAACTCCTCGGGATCATCTGCAAATTACGATGAAAATAACACGCTTCAGGTCATCATTGCAACGATTCGGCTCAATTGGTGCTCGAACGTGATGGCGTTGTAGAAATATTATGAAATTGTCGGATTTCGAGCTTTCGAGATTTTCAACACCTGAGTTGGTTTTAAGCATATAAACTCCATGGTCGGACGAAGCCGAATCTCCGTAATCTGGATATGTCCATCGACGCCGACTGCGTTAGGAGAATCACAGTAAAAGATTAGGAAATAGCTGACTTTCGAGGATGCTAGTTTTAGTAAACTACGTACCTTATCGGCATGTCTTAAAATGTTTACAGAAGTCTTTTGCTAGTGTGATACAACCGGGGAATGCAGAGAATATCTCGATCTTTGTCGCGGAAACTCCATTCTCACGTTGCATTGAAATTAAAGTGGACATCGAGGATTCCGTCCGGAAGGCCTGAGAATCATGAAAGCGGTATGGAATACCGACAGTCTAATAAGTAGGGAAAACTGTGAATTCCTCAAGGACCCCAACTATTTCTTCCTTTTTTTTTCCACTGGAGCTGACGGAGTCTGCAGGGCCATGTTGTACAGGGCGATCATAAAGTCCCATTCTATTTTATTTTTAAACTCAAAATTCTTACAAAAATGCAAAATATGCACTTCACATAGCCAATAATAAACTAGATAAAACTGGTAATAGTGACTTAAAAAACATGTGTTAACAATTATTTTTTACTAATGTTTCACATGACCACCTTCCAAATTCATACATTACTGGAATGGATCCGTTGTTTCCCTGAACATTCAGGATGTTCAGCATTTCTGGGGTTACAGAGTTAACAGCAGCATAGAGACGATCTCTTAAATCTTTAGCATTGAGAACCTGTGTGCTGTAAACCTTTGACTTAATGTACCCCATGCAAAAATACTAAGGGGATTATGTCAGGTTATCCTGAAGCCAACATCCTGTTCGGTCCTCGGCCAATTCAATGATTCGGGAACTTCTCATTAGATAATCTAGCACAATGTTCGGGAAATGAAATTTGGGCTTCAAGATCCCCTGAGCAAACCCCCTTTGTCTTTCCAAGTCCATTCAAGGTCCCACTGACGAAATTGACAACTTTGATGTCAAAAATATGTCTTTCTTAACTTTACTTAATTTGAATTTCCATCATTGGAAAAGTGAGTGTTGGAGAGCCGTAACTTAATCTTTCCTGGAATCGGCATTCCTGGAGAGTCATGTGGGCGTGACTGAAGGAGGGTGAGGGAGGGATAATTCCAAGCAAGGAAAAAGATCATATCATCTTCAGTCGCCATTTGCAGTTCTCTTTGACAACATGGCCAGTGGTAAGCGAAAGAGGCAAGCTTTCACGCTTAGAAGGAAAGTGTGCATGATTTGTTTAATAGAAAGTGGTCAAATTAAAGCTAACGTCGCTCGCGAACAAGGACATCTGTTCATTTTTGTTTCCACAATTTGGAAAAATCGTGACAGCTTCATCAGTGCTTACGCGGTACATGTCAGAAAACAAGAAACTTCGTAGATCTGTTGAGATAACGTCAACGAGGCCTTACGAAGGTATAAAGTAGTTCAAGGTCCAAAGAAGTGCGAGCATCACGATTAGTGGGTCAATCCTGAAACTGAAGCTAGTGCCGCATGACCGATGTACACTGGAGTTGTAACGTTATATGGCATCCATTTTGAAAACAGGAAAACAGAATGTCAATAAAGGCAACCTCGGTTATAACGATGATTTTTCACTGGTCCCTTCGATGATATTATAACAGAATTCGACTGTATTGCAAGAGATATTAGTATGAATCACCTCTTGCTCAGTCCTAAAACTCTCGGAGGACTGAATAGATAAGCAATCTACATTGTCATATGTCATAAAATATGTTATAGATAATGTTCAGCACATCCTACAATTGAACTCTCACTCTTTAGCACGGTATTCAACGAGGAGGAACGCCTTCTTCCCTTGCCCACCAATAATTATTTTCCCAGAAGAGATGAGGAGATGGTGATCGCATTCACGTCAGAGTACACATGGCACTTTCCATTAAACTAGACAGGGTACTGATCGCCGTTTTCACAGAGAAATAATACAGTGGGAAAGTGATATGTTACGGAATTACCCTCCAGTTTCACGAGTGCTGCGGAATTCCCAGATTTGCCCTACGTGCAAACCTACGGTTCATTCATCTTCGGCTGGATAAAAACGCGTCACAGCGAGAATATGCACTGATATCGGAATTCACCCCGAGATTATCCGTCTCTCTTATTTGATTATCCCCTCTTGGAATGAACTAAACGACGGAACCCGCCTGCCATGGGAGGAACCTCCCTCCGCTGCATCCCCTGAGAGCATGGGAAGATGGCAAGGAGAGAACTTCCACAAGCAAGATAGTTCCGTGAAACTCACAACACGGCAACAGGGTCATCAGCGACTTGGGTAGGAAGGGTCCGATGAATTCTATCGTCGTTCCGTTGACGCAGAAGCAGATGTCCTTTTCGCACTGAAGGGATTTGTAATTCCCGTTCAACTCGCAACGTAGCGTTGAGTACTCTTTTTTCTTCGCCAGTTCGTTCCTTTTTAAGGAGCAGGCTGAAAAGATCAAAAGAGCAATCGGAAAGTTTATGAAGCCGGCTCGAATTAGTTGTAAGAGACGACTGTTGGAAAATATGAGAGCAGATTGGAATTGTGAACTTGGCGTCACGGACGTTGATTTAAAATTATTTCTAAGTAGAATTTATAATTACAATGAAAATCATTTGAAATTAGAAATATTTCTGCTATATTCCTACATACATTCCTAAAACAAAAACTAGTGCAGGTTTATCTTGAGAGGGGCTCGTGTTTCAAGGTTGGATTTAGGGTGTTAGCTCCATAGAGATTCAGGATGTGAATGTGAGGAAAATGGCGTGCCTACCTTAAACCTAGAACCTATCGACGATCACACAAAGAGGCAAAGAGGCTATTAATTTTTAAAACATTTATTGCGAACAGCAAGAGACACGACATACTCCGCTCCGATGCCAATTCAAATGGCATCGCGCATGCCCAATCCCTTTAGCTTGCAGCAATGTTATTATCGTCATTGAAACTCGTCGGGGCGACAGGTGGCGCAAGGCTGTTTCAATCTGTGCAGAGAAGTGAATGTCGCAAACGGAATAGTGCATAAATTTGCAAGGATGTTCGTCTCCTTGCGCTCTGCGCGATTCAGTGCAAACGCTTTCAAATTCCATTGTATGCGAAGTAGTATACCATTACTTGTTAGCGTATAATTGCTACGACTCAAAAAGTTGCAATAAACTCGCTGCTTCATTCCTTCCCATATCTGGTTAATGTTGAACTATTGCTATTTTTGGGAGTGCTCTACACACCAAGTCTTATGCTTTTGAATGCGTCGGTATCCTGCTTCTTCGATCTGCTGCTTCATGACGAAAACTCTCCCCTTACGATAATGTCTTATAGGATTCCTATATATTCCTAAAGGAATATATAGGAATCCTATAAGATCCTATATGCCCCATAGAGTTAAGTTTGGGACCTATAGAGTTCCCTATAGAACATATAGAGTCCCCTATTGAACCTATAGGGTTCCCTATAGAACCAATAGGGCTCCCCATAAGGCCTATAGGTTCCCTATAGGACCCAAAGGGTTCAGTATAGGACCCGTAGGGTTCGCTATAGAACCTATAGGATTCTCTTTAGGACCTATAGGGTTCCTCATAGGGCCTATAGGGTTCGCTATAGAGCCTATAGGATTCTCTATAGGACCTATAGGGTTCCTTATAGGGCCTATAGGGTTCCCTATAGTGCCTATACGGAACCCTATAGGCTTATAGGGTTCCGTTTGAAGTTCTCCTCTAGGCCACTAGATGGAAGTATTGGGTTCTCACATTTTTCAAAGGGCACAAAAGTGCCCCCCCTTACCCAAGGAATCATCTCTCACAAGAGTTTTGTACGTCCCCAAATGTCTCGCCTTGCCTCATTGTAGCAATCAATAAACTTCGACAGTTCCTTATTTGTCATCCCCATCTTCCAGATATAATCATGGAGTCCCGTGAAGAAATATGCCCTTATTCCTTTTGAAAACCACGTACGAAACTGAGTAGACAGCTAACATGGCTGACACATAGAGCGCTACACACCACGCACAAAGGAATGCATTTCCTAGCCCTCTTTTTCGACGTCACCAAGGCGTTCGACAAGGTTTGGCATCAGGGCCTGCTCTACAAACTCCATCATCAACTCTTCCTCCCGGCTCCAGTCCTCAGGTGGATACGATCCTATCTTACAGGTCGCACATTCCAGGTTCGAGTCAACAACGAGCTGTCTAATCCTTACACCGTTACAGCTGGAGTACCACAAGGAACAGTCTTGGCACCGCTGGTTTTTCTTGCGTTTGTCAACGACTTACCTCGACACATACCATCATATGCACATGTCAGCCAATATGCAGATGATACAGCCATATGGCTCACGAGTAGAAATGAAGTCAAGCTAGAAAAGGACGCCCAACTTGTCCTCGACGCTCTTTCATCCTACTGTAAGGATTGGAGGATTTCCATGAATCCTTCCAAATCCTCATACCTT
>CAJPEV010003618.1:0-17839 GCA_905338385.1 Darwinula stevensoni | reverse complement strand
ATCTTTAAAAGTGGGTATAATATAGCCCCAACGTGTTTTCATTCTTTAAAAGTTAAACGAATAGGTCTCATCTTTTTCTAGGCTGCTATTTCAACTGTCCTAACTAATGAGTAATCTGTAAAACAGACGGGAGAAACCTCGGTCTCTGACCGGGACAATGGGGACCATTCCCATTGTCTAAATCAGCTTCGAGGGGGTCTTGCACCTGCCAGCCTGCTCGCAGGAGGGTTTCACAGGGACTGGCGGGACCCCTGATGTACCCACCATCAGGGAGAGGGGCCAGTCCCCCCATTAGCTCCTATTCTTAAAAAAAAAATAAAAAAAAACTGAGTAGACTCCAAATGGAGTTTCAGTAAAGAGACGTGCTCGCAGATTCTGTCTTGTATTTCCTTAGGTCGAGAAAAGGATACTACTCCTTCCTACCGAAGGAAGTAGACGTGCAATCCAGCGACGCAAGTGGGGCGGGGCCATAAATTATGCAGACCCCCGCAGTACTGGTATTAATAATGCATGTGTCCCTACCATGGAAAAACCCCTAATCGGTTTTTTATTTACACCGAAATGCTGCGCCAATATTAACCGCAGTCGCCTTTTCCGTCGTAATGCCTGGGTTTCGAAACCCAAAATATCCTCCCCGAATCTTATAGGTCAGGAGACCTATGAGACCCAAAAGGGATCCTATAGGATTCTAAAGGATCCTATAGGTTTTTCGTGTTTCAAAAACCTATAGGAAAGTCTATAGGTTTCCTATAAGAAATAACTATAGGTTTCCTATAGGACGTTTCCGTAAGGGTCTAAAAGCATCAAGCTGAGCCTGCAAAGAGGAATGGAATCAATTTGTTCGACTGGTATCAATCGCCCCTACAACAAAAACACATTGAGCATGCACGAAACAACTCCGCATCGACCTGTGTTTGTAATTAATAGCGAATGGTATTCTTAAGTAAGGGAAGTTGCAGCCTATGGATCTTGTCTGAGGTGATTAAATTGCTCCGGGAGCCAATAAATTGGGGTTTAGTTGCGTACATCCTCTAATAACTCCTATGATCACGCGTGTCTTTAAAGCCATGCAGCCGGGTGGGCGGCTGCATGTTTCTCATCTTGCTTCTAAGTACTCCTCGTGCGAGTGGAATGATTGTTACCGACAGTGGATAATGATAGAGACTTTTGACGGAAACTGACGCATGGGTATGTCACGCCTGAAGATTGATCGATAGATGTTGCTGGTGGACCTTTCAGAGGGAGAAGTGTTTCTCATATTTATCTGTTCGATTAGGGGATCTCAATGGTGGACTTTGGACTCACCGCAATTCATTTCCTTGGTTTTCTCGACTTCTTTCTCGAATTGATAGCCGAATATCTTGATGCCCGTTAGAGGGTCTACGCAATAACACCTGAAGGATGGGAAGAGACAATCAAGTCACCATGAAAACAGAATTCCTTTATTATTCCTAGGTTTTCCAAGGAAGTTTTCGGTGCCTAAAATGCAAGCAGACTGCTGGTTATTTTTATATTAATGACTCCACATTAGGTAACGATTCCACCGGAAAAAAGGTCAATATACTCAATTGGAATACAACTTTGTTGCATCATTTTTTTTGCGCTCACCTGCCAGTATTCAAGTCGCCTTGACATTGATAGGGTGCATAGTACCCTTTGTAGGTGCCATCCTCCTTTCGCACTCGACAGTCCGGGACGTGAAGCCATCTGGGTATGTCCTTTCCCGCCTCGATTGCATCATGGATTTGTTTCAAGGCTTTCTTCCTCTTCACGATGCAGTGTTCGCCGGCGTTCCGGTCCTCTTTGGGAGGCGAAGGGGAATGCTTTTCAAGATCGAGTCGATTTCGGGGGATCTGAGTGTTAGTGGGCCTTTATTCAGGTATGAAGGGAATTTCTTTGGTCCCTTCCTGCCTTTCTCTAGAACCTTGATTACTTGACGAGAGCTGGATAAATATTGCATCACCTAATGTGAACATGTGAGGAAAGGATAGAATGTAATCGTTAAGCTTTCATGTTAACGTCATTAGTTAACGATATCATGATATACAGTATACTCCTAGATTTCATTGTAGACTATATTTCTGGGGGCAGGGCCGTTTCTAGGGGCAGGCGATCGCCCGGGGCGCAAGCGGGGTAAAGGGGGATGGGGGAGGGCGCCAGAGTGGTAAAGGGGGAGGGGGGGGGGCGCCGTTGGAACTTCTTGCCCTGGGCGCCAACACGCCTAGAAACGGCCCTGTCTGGGGGGTTTTCCCCACGGTCTCTGAGGTTCGTAGCATGGTATGTTGCGCTCGCTTCTCTTGCTATAGTACACCGATTCAATTCAATTAAACAGGGTAAAGCCAGAAGTTTAACCTGCAACGCAATCTGCAGCTTCAAATGCTCCAAAGCGTCCACATGAGAATTAAATCTAAAACTTTAATTGAAAGAGACTGAAAGTTGTGATGGCTGTCACTCCTAACGCGCGGAGGACTAAATGGCTCTGCCGTTTTGGGCCATAGGCTAGACCATAAAAACTTTGGTATAACCTTAATCTACTTTTAAAAGACTCACCATGTAGATGGCAATTACAACAGGTTGTGAAGAATACTGCCACATTTTGAAAATCAATTACTTGGTAATGCAAGATTTGATTGACCTGGTTTATACAGTTACAATGAAGAGATAATTCTCTATCAAATAAAAAGTGTCTGCATTTTTTGTCGATGGTATCTTTTTTCATGAGACGTAATTTGAATTCCTTTTTGGGGGTCATTTGAAGACAGTCACATTTGAAAAGACGCCTGCGGCGCTGAGTCGACTTCTTTGTCGCATGTCTGATGGATCGTGTCTCCAATGCGATGGATTCCAATCGGAAGAAGTTAGAGGAAAGTGACCGAGAAACGTTTGACCATCGGTAATCGTGAACCAATTGTTCGGCTTAACACCAAATTCGGCAAGAGTACGTCACGGAAACAACTAGATAATCGAAGAAGAAATTGAATCGAGAAATCGTCAGCCGCAAGTCCATCGTCCACATCAACTAGAATTTTGACACACACGGGAATAAATGGCAGACTTTCTCCGATTGGACGCCCCCCATCGACGATCCCTGGAAGCACATAACAATTAATCAACATTGATTCAATGTTGTTTCAATGTTGAGTGCTACTAGGGATGCCATTCTAGATCATAGTCTATGGCATCCTGTTTGCATATTTATTTGTGAGGTGTGGTCTCGATGATAATAAATTATCTTGGCAGCAACACTTTTGAACTTTTTCCAGGTTTGATTGAAGATTTAACATTTTTGGTTTGAGCCGAACTGCTTCATATCTTTATGTAAATATTTTCACATATCCGCCCGTTAGACGGCCAGCCTAGCCGCCGCAGGCCGCTAGTAAACACGGTAAAGAGAAAGAACGCTTGGATGCTTTCGCCCAAATCCATCGTGTAAAGCGTTGTAATATTGTTACCTGTGCAAATGCCTCTCGTGCATGGATATCCAGGGAGGCATTCCCCCGTGTCGATCACTCCGTCGAGGCCGCTCCTTCTGCGCGATCCAGCGCTGCAGATTTCATTTGGTTCTAGAAAGAAAAATGATGAATGATTCATTCACCAGAGATTGCTTTCAGGCAGGTCCATTCGCGCTAAAATGGAAGCTTTCAAGTAAACCATAGTTTTTGCAATGCGAACATTTTTTAAATACAAGCTATACAGGGTGTTGTTGCTAAGCCGCAAAGGCGCCAAAGCTGGACTCTTTCTCCCCCGCCACTTCTGAATTTCCTGATTCTACTCGTATGCAGTCTAGGCATTGCAAGGTGGGCCAGGAGACGGTAAAATGCTGTTAAACTTGAAGCTTTGCAAAGAATCTGAGAGAGATCTTTTTTTTTCACTTATTCCCTCATAATATACAGAATATATCCCGATATTATTTTTTTAATTATTCATTTTTCCTTCAAGATATACTTCATCATGTGTACTGGTCATCACTGAAGTCGTAGTAGTACTTCGACTGCAGTACAGTAAATTGGCACCTGGCAATACATTTCAGAAGATATACAGGGTGTCCGTAAATGCTTTTCCGATTTGGATATTTTATTACTCAGCGTTACTTCAAGCTACACTTATGAAACACATATCAACCGAAAGAACAACTTTAACAGTTTTTATTGCCGTACACCAAATCATTAATCAAGTTCAATGTGAGCGCCAGGAGTAACTCGAACCACATAGTCATACCGCTTCACTTTGACCGAAGGTTTCAATTTTTGCAACATCTGTAATCGATATGGCCACAAATGAAGGCGCTTGCGAAGAACCTGCCAGACACTTGTTTTCGGCATGTTAAGTTCCCGACTGGCACGGCGTTTTTTGGGGACTGCGTAGAAATGATTGCTAAATGGTTTCAATGCGCTCACGGACGGTCTGCCGGTGCTTTTGCGTTTACACGCACAGCGATCGCTAACAAAACGCTCGTACCAAGCACGAATTGATGGCTGGCTTGGAGGAGCCTTCCCATACTTCCGTCGAAACTGTCTCTGCTCTGTAACAACCAATTTTGTCTCATGAAACGCCAAGACACGGAATGCTTTCTCCGGCCCGGACACCATTTTGCTGTACCGACGAATTAGCTCTGCCCGGCGGGCAGAATGCACAACTTGCAATCGCGAGTCAAATTCAAACTTTCAGAGTTCACCTTACATGTAATTTCAAAGCAGCTACTTGAACAAAGTCGGAGTATAAAAGCATCAAAATCGGAAAAATCATTTACGGACACCCTGTATATTGAAGCATCAGCATTAATGTTCGGGCTGAGCATTCCTCCCAATTTCCGATCTGCTTTCTTCAATAGGAAAAATACGGCCAGACCGGATGATGAAAATGTCTCTTGATTAAAAAGTCCCTATTGCAGATTATTTTGAAGTAGCTGGTACCCGTGAAACATTCAAGTCTTCGTATTTAAGGTTAAGGGATAATACTGTTTCAAAAAATTTAAATGAAACACACAGCTGGAATTTACAACGGCTATATTTCGAATCAATAATATTGCGTGCGCCCCGCCCTCTCCCATAAGCCAATTCCATAATTACCCTATTTACCAAAATACAGGTTTGATTCCTTTAAAATTCAAATGAGACAATTTGTATGAATTCGAAACGTTCGTGCATCAGATGAAGGGAAGATGCTTCCCTTCTTCTTAGATCTCAAATTTCTCTTTTTAGTTCCCGAGTTCCTCTATTGGACTGACCCGACCCGCGGATCGGGCCAGCAGCTCGGTCCGGAATCGAGTTTCCTGTTAGGCGCAAGCGAATACGTGTCAGAAGGATTTCTTGCAAAAAAAAAGGCACCTCGTTCCGTCAGCTCTCGACGCGATCACGTCATTAAATGTCGTCACCCTCGGGCAAGCAGCTGGCAGTGGAACGCAGTGAAAACACGACGGGCCCACTCGAACAGGCGAATAGCATTCAAATGAGGCATTTCGCAGGATTTTTTGAACTGCCAAATTTGGGGTCATTAATAAAGAGATGAAGCATGGGATTCTTCCGTCATCAGAGGCCACCAATTGACTTTGAATCCAAAAAGAAACCCCAACCCCTGTGCCTATGAAGAAATAATTTAGAGAGATCACCCGACGGAGTGAATGCGGGGGATGGGGATGAGCTCTATCAGGCAGACCCGACCTGCGGATCGGTTGGCAATCGAGTTTCATGTTGGGTGCAGGCGAATACGCTAGAATACACTCAGAGGAGTCTTTTTCTCGAACCGTTTACAGTACAGCTGCTGGCAATACAGATGCGATCACGTCATTAGATGACGTCACTCTCGGGCAAGTAACTACCAATGGAACGTTGTGAACTATGAGAGCACCGAACAGGCCAACACCACTGTGACGTCATGGGAAGTCAGGTGGAAGCCTCAGCAGAGCCGGTAGAGCCGCCCAGAAAAAGGACGAACCTCGAGACCCGGAGTTCCGAAGTTTAGAGGCCTAATCGGGCTGCGGGCCNCTCGACGCGATCACGTCATTAAATGTCGTCACCCTCGGGCAAGCAGCTGGCAGTGGAACGCAGTGAAAACACGACGGGCCCACTCGAACAGGCGAATAGCATTCAAATGAGGCATTTCGCAGGATTTTTTGAACTGCCAAATTTGGGGTCATTAATAAAGAGATGAAGCATGGGATTCTTCCGTCATCAGAGGCCACCAATTGACTTTGAATCCAAAAAGAAACCCCAACCCCTGTGCCTATGAATAAATAAATTAGAGAGATCACCCGACGGAGTGAATGCGGGGGATGGGGATGAGCTCTATCAGGCAGACCCGACCTGCGGATCGGTTGGCAATCGAGTTTCATGTTGGGTGCAGGCGAATACGCTAGAATACACTCAGAGGAGTCTTTTTCTCGAACCGTTTACAGTACAGCTGCTGGCAATACAGATGCGATCACGTCATTAAATGACGTCACTCTCGGGCAAGTAACTACCAATGGAACGTTGTGAACTATGAGAGCACCGAACAGGCCAACACCACTGTGACGTCATGGGAAGTCAGGTGGAAGCCTCAGCAGAGCCGGTAGAGCCGCCCAGAAAAAGGACGAACCTCGAGACCCGGAGTTCCGAAGTTTAGAGGCCTAATCGGGCTGCGGGCCGCCCCGATCGGCTCGACCAGACCCGCGGGTTGGATTCACTAAAATCTCGATTCGGCGATCGAATTTCGGGCCGAGTAGTCGGGTAGGACCACGACTCGAATCGGGCCGGATTCGGAAGAGTCGACCAGTGCAGGCCTCCGGCGGACAGACAGGACTGCGTCGACTATTATTATATAGATAATTATTATAGAGCATTTCAAATTTCGGCACGATTTAATTTTTTCGATTATTCCAGGCTCCTCGTCCATTGCGCGTTGAACAATTTTTGAGGGCAGAAAGCTGGACCAAAGACTCAATTATGAAAGCTCATCGCGTTCTTTCTTTGCGACAGACACAGACGCTGGTGACACGGAAAACACTGGTACTTGCATCGTTTCCCATCAGAACGTGACGTTTGTCCTTACGCGAATATGAGGGTCAGTCAATAAGTTCTGAGACCCCCCCATCAAAAAAGTTAATGAAGTCAGCATAGCTAATATTTCTATTGTGATCCTTAAAAGGACTCTCCAAGGCAGTCTGCAACTCGTTGCCACCTATATGGAAGGGCTAGAATGGCTCCATCCAGCCCATTTCGTTGTATGTCTCTCAGCTTCTCAGAAACGGCCATGTTGACATCCAGCCGTGGATTGATAGCGGATGCCACGAAGCGGTTCTTTGAGTTTTGGAATAGATTGAAGTCTGGGGGAGAGAGGTCTGGTGAATAAGAATGGTGAGCCAGCAATTCCCAGTCCCATTCAAGCTAGTTGCGTAACAATAATACGTGCCCTTTGAGGAACAGCGCCATCGTGAAGAAACTGAACCATGCTCGATCAATTCCGGCTGCTTTTGAACTACCTCGTAAGGAGATTCTGCTGGATTATGATGTACCACCTGGTGAATCTGTCAACGCTGACCTATACCGATGGGTGAGTCACAGGTTGCGGCCGGCTAAAGTTCCAAAACAGCCAAAGTTGATCGAGCAAGGTCCACTGTTTCTTCACGATGACGCTGGTGTCACCGCTTCGTGGCATCCGCTATCAATCCACGGCGGATGTCGACATGGCCGTTTCTGAGAAGCTGTGAGACATACAACGAAATGGGCTGGATGGAGGCATTCTAGCCCTTCCATATAGATGGCAACGAGTCGTAGACTGCCTTGGAGAGTACCTTGAAGGATCACAATAGAAGTATTAGAAGCTGACTTAATTCACTTTTTGATAAGGGGGTCTGAGAACTTATTGACTGACCCTCGTAGATTCCTGTATCTGCGGGATGATTCGAATGCAGAGCCTTTTGGAAAATATGAAAGTTCCCCAATCGACTGGCGTATTTCAACTACGACAGCTTGTAACTGCTCCGAATTATTCAATTATTCATTTCATGTGTGGTTAGAATCCTGAACCCTTACAGATTTTGTAAATGTACGTTTTCTGCAGAATCAGTTTCTTCTTTCCTCTTTTTCCCTCGACTCTTACAGTTAAGCTTTGATAACTAGAGTAATACGGCGATAAAGCTTCCACGATAATTGGAATGCGTGGGTGTTCACTTCCTTTGACGCGCAATGATGTTAACCAGTGTTCATATTTTATTACATTTTTATATCTGGCTATGTATGCCCCATCACTTCTCAGGGTTTCCTTTTTTATTTCGGCATGAAAAGCGGATTTCGCACGAAGAAACCGTGCGAAATCCGCTTTCGATAAGAATTCACCATATGTTCCTCTCGACGAGAAAATGAACTACTGTCATTTTTTTCCCAAATCTTTGGACTAGACTTGCTCCCGGACCGAATCGTGCACTCACCCAAAAATCGGAGGCAGGCCGGGCAGCAGCCGCAGATGCCTCCATCCTCGACGAAGTACGTCTCCTCCGGGCAGTCACCCTCGGACAGAGCCTTCTCGGTCGTGGCGCACTCGGTCACCTGATCACAGAACCCGACGGGGCAATCCTGGTCGGGGATGAGGGCGGAGATGCCCAGGAAGAGGGGAACGAGGACGAAAAAGAACGTTCTTGCCATAGTGTGGTGGGGTGGCATCACTCAGATACGTTTGAGGGAATTTCCCTCTTATCAGGCGATACCCACATCAATTTCATCTTATCTGGTCGTAAATACGTCATGGTTTATGGCAGAGTTGAGCAAGGCCGATCCTGCAGCAAGCGCAAACAAGTTGTCGGAGTTCATTCTTTCAAATCGCTCTCTTCATCGCAAATATTATAGTATATCGTATATACATAATATAAATATTATAAATCGGTGGCTCGATGATCTCATCCGAGTTCAACAGATTCCGTACCAGCTGAGTTGGGATGAGTTCCTCGAACTGCATTAAAAANTTAGAGAGATCACCCGACGGAGTGAATGCGGGGGATGGGGATGAGCTCTATCAGGCAGACCCGACCTGCGGATCGGTTGGCAATCGAGTTTCATGTTGGGTGCAGGCGAATACGCTAGAATACACTCAGAGGAGTCTTTTTCTCGAACCGTTTACAGTACAGCTGCTGGCAATACAGATGCGATCACGTCATTAGATGACGTCACTCTCGGGCAAGTAACTACCAATGGAACGTTGTGAACTATGAGAGCACCGAACAGGCCAACACCACTGTGACGTCATGGGAAGTCAGGTGGAAGCCTCAGCAGAGCCGGTAGAGCCGCCCAGAAAAAGGACGAACCTCGAGACCCGGAGTTCCGAAGTTTAGAGGCCTAATCGGGCTGCGGGCCGCCCCGATCGGCTCGACCAGACCCGCGGGTTGGATTCACTAAAATCTCGATTCGGCGATCGAATTTCGGGCCGAGTAGTCGGGTAGGACCACGACTCGAATCGGGCCGGATTCGGAAGAGTCGACCAGTGCAGGCCTCCGGCGGACAGACAGGACTGCGTCGACTATTATTATATAGATAATTATTATAGAGCATTTCAAATTTCGGCACGATTTAACTTTTTCGATTATTCCAGGCTCCTCGTCCATTGCGCGTTGAACAATTTTTGAGGGCAGAAAGCTGGACCAAAGACTCAATTATGAAAGCTCATCGCGTTCTTTCTTTGCGACAGACACAGAGGCTGGTGACACGGAAAACACTGGTACTTGCATCGTTTCCCATCAGAACGTGACGTTTGTCCTTACGCGAATATGAGGGTCAGTCAATAAGTTCTGAGACCCCCCCCCATCAAAAAAGTTAATGAAGTCAGCATAGCTAATATTTCTATTGTGATCCTTAAAAGGACTCTCCAAGGCAGTCTGCAACTCGTTGCCACCTATATGGAAGGGCTAGAATGGCTCCATCCAGCCCATTTCGTTGTATGTCTCTCAGCTTCTCAGAAACGGCCATGTTGACATCCAGCCGTGGATTGATAGCGGATGCCATGAAGCGGTTCTTTGAGTTTTTGAATAGATTGAAGTCTGGGGAGAGAGGTCTGGTGAATAAGAAGGGTGAGCCAGCAATTCCCAGTCCCATTCAGCTAGTTGCGTAACAATAATACGTGCCCTTTGAGGAACAGCGCCATCGTGAAGAAACTGAACCCTGCTCGATCAATTCCGGCTGCTTTTGAACTACCTCGTAAGAAGATTCTGCTGGATTATGTTGTACCACCTGGTGAATGTGTCAACGCTGACCTATACCGATGGGTGAGTCACAGGTTGCAGCCGGCTAAAGTTCCAAAACAGCCAAAGTTGATCGAGCAAGGTCCACTGTTTCTTCACGATGACGCTGGTGCCACCGCTTCGTGGCATCCGCTATCAATCCACGGCGGATGTCAACATGGCCGTTTCTGAGAAGCTGGGAGACATACAACGAAATGGGCTGGATGGAGGCATTCTAGTCCTTCCATATAGATGGCAACGAGTTGTAGACTGCCTTGGAGAGTACTTTGAAGGATCACAATAGAAGTATTAGAAGCTGACTTTATTCACTTTTTGATAAGGGGGTCTCAGAACTTATTGACTGACCCTCGTAGATTCCTGCATCTGCGGGATGATTCGGTTGCAGAGCCTTTTGGAAAATATGAAATTTCCCCAATCGACTGGCGTATTTCAACTACGACGGCTTGTAACTGCTCCGAATTATTCAATTATTCATTTCATGTGTGGTTAGAATCCTGAACCCTTGCAGATTTTGTAAATGTACGTTTTCTGCAGAATCAGTTTCTACTTTCCTCTTTTTTCCCTGGCTCTTACAGTTAAGCTTTGATAACTAGAGTAATACGGCGATAAAGCTTCCACGATAATTGGAAGGCGTGGGTGTTCACTTCCTTTGACGCATTATGATGTAAACCAGTGTTCATATTTTATTACATTTTTATATCTGGCTATGTATGCCCCATCACTTCTCAGGGTTCAGCTATTTCCTTTTTTATTTCGGCATGAAAAGCGGATTTCGCACGAAGAAACCGTGCGAAATCCGCTTTCGATAAGAATTCACCATATGTTCCTTTCGACGAGAAAATTAACTTCTGTCATTTTTTTCCCAAATCTTTGGACTAGACTTGCTCCCGGACCGAATCGTGCACTCACCCAAAAATCGGAGGCAGGCCGGGCAGCAGCCGCAGATGCCTCCATTCTCGACGAGGTACGTCTCCTCCGGGCAGTCACCCTCGGACAGAGCCTTCTCGGTCGTGGCGCACTCGGTCACCTGATCACAGAATCCGACGGGGCAATCCTGGTCGGGGATGAGGGCGGAGATGCCCAGGAAGAGGGGAACGAGGACGAAAAAGAACGTTCTTGCCATCGTGTGGTGGGGTGGCATCACTCAGATACGTTTGAGGGAATTTCCCTCTTATCAGGCGATACCCACATCAATTTCATCTTATCTGGTCGTAAATACGTCATGGTTTATGGCAGAGTTGAGCAAGGCCGATCTTGCAGCAAGCGCAAACAAGTTGTCGGAGTTCATTCTTTCAAATCGCTCTCTTCATCGCAAATATTATAGTATATCGTATATACATAATATAAATATTATAAATCGGTGGCTCGATGATCTCATCCGAGTTCAACAGATTCCGTACCAGCTGAGTTGGGATGAGTTCCTCGAACTGCATTAAAAACAATGATCACCAGGGGCTAAATTCGATAAAACAACCCCTACATTTCCGAGTTACAGTAAGAAGTTTTGTTTGTGGCACAGTTGGACTGCCACGTGGAACGACGACATGGAAACCCCCGATCATTTCGGAACGGTCCAATCCAATCGTTTGAGTCTTCAACCTGGGCGGAGGTTGGTCGCAAGACTAAGACCTCATTTTTGGTCCTTTGGTCTTGACCGCTAGGTCGAGGTCACCTCTCATTCAATACTGTGGTTTATTCCCCTGAAGTTTCATTACTTCGAGTACTCATTATCTCCAGACCTTTTCCATGAATAGTTGACTGATTTCCTACGAGCGAAAGTCGCGATTAAAAGAGGGAGGTTGATAACTTGGCGTTTCGAATGCAGCCAATCCTGTTGTACCCGTAAGAATTAGTGCTGAGATGTCGAGAGGATTCGTATCTTCTGGGATCTCTAAGTTACCAATCTCATTCGCACGAACAGGAAGAATCTGACCAGGAATTGGATTTTAGAACTTTCGTGATTCAAACTGGTTTCTTCCGTGAGTGTATACAAAGAAGTGAACTTTCTTACGTCGCTCTGCCTGTTATAATTATAAATGGGGAAATAGGGAGAAGAGTTTTCGGTTCAAGCTTGGCTACTGCGAAAGGAAAACGAATCGAGCCGCTGTTATAACAATAATCGTATTGCAAGTCTAGGGATTTCGAAGCACGAGACGGCGTGCAACACCAACCAGTATGCGCAAAAAAATACATAAATTAGTTCGACATGCGTAAAGTAAATAAAAATGGTAGGAGCCATGAAACTTCGAGAAACGCGGCACACGTGAGAATGAAACGGAAAGTTGTATTTCATGAACAAAAATATTCCTGAGAAGTGGATTTGGCAATCCAATAAGCACTTCTTCTAAGACCAGATTGTCGGCAACGGTGCCAGCATCACTTTTGACTCGCTTCGGTCTATCGAATCCTCAGCGAATCCTCGAGCAGGCAAAGTACGTTTGCCCATGTGTGGAAACGGAAGTATCCGGAAGTTGTAGTATCGGAAGTAGTAGTCCGACTAGATCGAATGTCGGTCCCAGAGAATTGTTCATAGTCGTGCCATAGGCAGGCTCGATAGGGACGGCGACGAAGATCGAACTGTATGCTAACATCAGGCGACGCGTCCAGCGAAACTCTCGGCAGCAAACGAACGCTGTCGCGAAGCGCGTCCGTGATCACCTCGACTTGTAAGAAATTTGCGTTCGCGTCTCTCACGATCATAACGCGTACCGTTGCGAAGGCCGTTCCCGATCGAGGGATTCCGCAGAGACATCACGATAGCTCCAATTTTAAGGTTTAATGGTGAGGGCGACCCGGATGATAGAGAGTATTGAGGAATTCAATCGGAAAGATGACCTGTCGATCGCATCATCATCACCATGATGAAAAGAGTCGATAACTGTGATGAGTCCGCATTTCGCCTTCCAACCGAGACGACACGTCCTTATGGCCCAAACGGGGATTGCTCGTTCTTGGGAAACGGAATGACGCGCTTGCTGCTCAGTCCGGCATCGCAGGTCCTATGCCGTCGTCCAAATAGTTCGTCTATAAAATCATCCGAGATACAAATCGTCGGGTAAACGCACGGAGATGACTGTACTCGCTGAAGTGTTCCGCTGCCCACATCGCGCAGCCATCGAGCAAAACGAATTTCGTTTGCAGCAGCACGCATGTTGCCTGCCAAACGAATCGTTCGGAACGATGACCACATAGGGCTCATTTTAAAGCAAGTATTGAGGATTTGACCGCGAGATGCTTTGCGGACGACCGGAAACACTCGACGAGAGCCACCACCCAACACAACTACTTTCCCACCGAATGGACGGTCATCGTCCAGAGAGTCTCGCGACGCCCCGAACCGAATGATGACGTCGGGAGCTCGAATCACCGCCTGCATTTTGCGCGATAAACGACACGTTTCATGCGCGAGCCGATCCGATGGCAAGTCGAAGGCCGTGTGACACGTCATTCTGCCAGGCAGCAGAATTGCAGGAATGCCGGTCCACACAACGCTCACCTCTCCGCCGTGCAACATGCGTCAAAAGGTTGTTGGCTGTTCGTAGCCAGGTGATAGGCCTCGCCAAATGATTTGAAGCAATACCGGGATTGTCAACAATCGTTGCAATGAAGGAAGAAAACGCATTTGGGCTGGGGTGCTGCCTGATAAACTCGCGAAAGTTACGCGTGCGTGTGCATCTTTCCCCATTTACGGCGTTTTGAACGCTGGCGGGTATACCGTTGGGTTCGTACGAAACGCCTTATTCTTATGACAACTGCGCCAAAGTTTGCCTTTCTCTGCTTCAAATGAACAGCCTAGCATTGCTAAACAGAGCAGTCCACACTTGTTGGACCGCGATCGTTCGGAACGGCCGGAATGACCTTGGGCTTCCCGGCCACCGCAGCTCAGCAAGAGATGATGGTTCGACGCGTCCACGCGCTGCTCTCCGCGTAGCGTTACGAGCCCCGCATTGCAATTCAGTTATCAAGGGCCGACCCTGTCTTCAGTCAGCTTTCCTCTTGGCGTTAGGTCGATGCAGACCAACGCCACTTGCGTTCTACGGGCATCACCTAATTATTTGGCCGTCCAACCTACTCTGCTTAGCCTATGACCTGGAAAGGCAGAGTCCTCTAGGCCTATCGGCTAGCTAACCTATAATAATTGAGTAGAGAATGTAACCAGAGGCGACACTCCGCTCGAATCCCCTCCGTTGACAGGGTCGTAATATAGATGTCACTGTCGATCCTCCACCTAGTATGCACACAACAACTCTTCCATGGCCGAGCAACGGACTCGACGAGACACGCGTGTTACGTTGAGGGATCCCTTTGGGTCGACTCCCCGAACGAGTCGATTCCTGATTCCGCTGCCACGAAGCACCCCAGGAGAAAATGTTCTATAGAATTTCTATACAAAGTGCCTATAGAGATTCTATAGAGACTTTGTAGAAAATTCTACCATATTTCTATAGAATAATTCTATAGAGATTCTATATAAATTCTATAGAACTTTCTATATAAATTCTATAGAATCTCTATAGATAGTTCTATAGAAAGTTCTATAGAATTTCTATAGAATCTCTATACAGAGTGCCTATAGAAAGTTCTATAGAATTTCTATAGAATCTCTATACAGAGTGCCTATAGAGATTCTATAGAGACTGTAGAAAAATTACCATATTTCTATAAAATTTCCATATAATAATTCTATAGAGATTCTATAGAATCTCAATATAGGGAGCTGAAAGAGATCACACAGAGACTTTTGGTAGTCTTAGGATTTCCTTAGGGCAATACTTCACAGATCTATTTCCACTCTACTGAAGTTGTGGATGGGCATTAGACTTTCCTCGAAGGGGGATAGCTAAAACTGGAATTCCCAAGGAAGGCTAAAATATGCCTGACTGTCACTGACAAGGAAGCCCAAGGGGGTGGGGGGTTTCACCCCCTAAACCCCCCTCCCCCCCTTTCCTACGCCACTGTCCACACACACTTCCACCTCTCTTAATAGCGAAAACTGCTGCTACATGGAGTGGGGGCTCATGCAAACGCATCGATTCCAGGTGCTGCTTTCTTACACGTTGTATTTTCAATAAATACTTCTTTTGCCATAACTTCATTCACTTGCGAGGAAATACATTTTTTCTCTGCAATATATGGAGGTTTCGAATGTGAGGCATTTCGTAGGTGCACACCAAAATACACGAGCAGCTAAATGCAAATAGGTATTATATGTACCTAAATATCTAAGAAACGACTAAATTTGTTCGTTTTCAGCGAAGGATTCAAAATCTAAAATGAAAAAATAATTAATCGCAATTATTCATCAGTGCCGATAAAACGGTTAAGTGTGAAAAAGTCAATTAGTAAGTCATAGTGGGCCGCATAAAACCTTGAAGCGGGCCGCACTTTGAATACCACTGTCCTAGATAAACAAGGTCTGGACAGAATTTGCATGCGGGGATGTCGCCAACTGTGACTTCCCATCGGCCGATCGCCGTCACGTGATACGCCATGCATACCAGCCATATCGGTTCATGACTCAGTGTGGGTGCCCACACGTTTTAAATACGAATTCAAGCCTCTCTCTGCTTGCGCTGCGATTTTTTCTGCCACGGTGAGGTTCTCTGCAGTTGGATGTACCAACACGTCAACGAAATGGGACAGGATGTTCAGATTCCCCGCAAACTCCGATAGACGTGAATTGAGGAGTTCTCTGGAAAAAGGGCGTGTGTGTCCATGCAGGTGTATGGGCACATACGCCCTTTTCTCCTCAATTATGGAGGGCCAAAGTCAGCCGGAAGAACTGGGAACCGAGGAGATAGGTCTAGATTGTGTGAGGTGAGACCAATATGTTAGACCACAGGAGTTCTGGACTCATTCTGATTTGTTTTCGTCGTCCTCTCGTGATCTAAATAGGTTAGGTTGAAAATTCTGAAGTAATTCCAATTCAGGGGAAGAGGCTCTGGATAACTTTGCTTTGAATAACATAAGTTCTTTTGTGCTCGTGTTGCATTCCTTTCTTGTTTTTATTTTAATTTTATTTTTAATTTTATTCTTTATTTTCGAGGAGGATGAATACAACCAGGTCCGGCCTTAGGCACGTGTCACATGTGGCCCCTCACAGGGCGCAAATTCACCATGGACGCCAAAACTTGCCAGAATGAATGAAGCAATAATGGATGCCACCCTCAGTTTTCCTTCAGAAAGTTTGAATGCCTTCCGTTTCACCGTCTTTTTTCATGCTAGGGATTGACTCCTCTCCCCGCAGAGAGGGGGGGAGGGGGCAATCCCGAGCGCCGAAATGGCTAGGCTGGTCCTGAATAGAACATTATATCTTGTGTTTCTGTGCCCCTTATGAAATGTTCATAAATCATGGTGAATCTTCCTGCAGTCGGAATATCACTTTGCCATATAAATCTAAAGAATTCATAACGAGCAGGCGCAAATTAAATCATCGCTCTTTCGTGTCATTTGCAGGCCTAGCCAAGCTTGCTCTCCTAGTTTAATGCATGTCCAGCTGCGGCAAGAAGGTGCAGGTAGATGCTTAGTAAAGGGGAAAATGCAATATTTTTAGTCTGTTACTCGTTACTACTCCTATTAGACTTAATATTGCGGAAAAATTAATTGGAAATGGCAATTTAGGAAGAGAGAGGGAGAAGTAAACCAATATGGCGCCTGCGTGATGACCTGTCCAGACCTTGATTATTAAAGCAGGGGTTGGGAACCTTTTTGGCCACGTGAGCCATATTAACATTGAGGTAAGGAATTGTGAGCGAAAGATTTTCAGAACAACCGAATTTTTCATGAAGTGACCAACAGACATGTGCATTCTTGATTTTTAGCAATCATTCCATGATTTTCAGCAATGGCTCAATAAGCCAAACTTTTCACCTGGGAGCCAAATATGGCTCATGAGCCATTGGTTCCCGACCCCTGAGTCTAGGGCCTTGGTCATATCACTTGGACATCTATTTCAGATATTTGAACACAAAGCTTCCCACAAATGATGCGAGATGGCGCCGATGTAGCCGCTAGTTCAGTGGCATTAGGGAGTGACTCGGTATTTGACTTGACCTCTGGTATGGAAGAACAATGATGTACAAATATAAATATAAGATCTAACTATGAATGTCATGCCGCACGTAAACCCGTTGGCCCAAATGGGACAGCGGGACAAGCCTACCCCTCCAGTAACACCAGGGACCCAGGAGAAAATGTTTTATAGAATTTCTATAGAAAAAATTCTATAGAATTTCTATAGCTTTTTCTATACAAAGTGCCTATAGAGAGTCTATAGAGACTTTGTAGAAAATTCTACCATATTTCTATAGAATAATTCTATAGAGATTCTATAAAATTCTATAGAACTTTCTATAGAAATTCTATAGAATCTCTAAGATAGTTTTATAGAACGTTCTATAGAATTTCTATAGAATCTCTATACAGAGTGCCTATAGAGATTCTATAGAGACTTTGTAGAAAAATCTACCATATTTCTATAAAATTTCCATATAATAATTCTATAGAGATTCTATAGAATCTCAATATAGGGAGCTGAAAGAGATCACACAGAGACTTTTGGTAGTCTTAGGATTTCCTTAGGGCAATACTTCACAGATCTATTTCCACTCTACTGAAGTCCTTTGGGACTAC
>CAJPEV010003617.1:0-29223 GCA_905338385.1 Darwinula stevensoni | reverse complement strand
GAGAAGTGTATCCTAGTCTTTGTGGTCGTGACCACGGAGTGCATGCCCGTGGCGGTGCTTGTGCCAGGGTCCACGTATCCCGTTCTGGTCACGACGGTCATGACGATGCACACGACGAGGCTTGAGCTCGCGAGTCTCCTTGTGGCCGAGCCGGAGCCCTTGCCGTTCCTGGTGGCCCCCGAGCCGGGGATCTCCACCCCCGTGGCCGTGGTTCCCCGAGCCCAAGTTTTCCCCGCTGTTGCCACTCGATGGACCGTCAGAACAAGAATCCGAAGTGGAGGACTCCACACCTTCTGTCGCCGCTCTCCCGCTGGCACAAGAAAGGTCAGCCTTTACATATCGGTTTCTTTCCTCGTTTCGGGTTCGTCCGGTCTCGAGACGCACATCGATGTGCTCAATGACCCTTCCTGGCAAGTTCATTAGCACTTTCATGTTTTGAGCCGAAATTAGTACTCACTTGTTGGCGACGGATTCGACAGTCTGTCCAACCTGAGAGTCGTTCTTGCCATACTCCGGATCATGTCGGGCTGAGAAGGCGACTGCCAGGTATAAGAGGCATGCCATCACCAACACCTTCATCTCTTCTCCTCGCCTTAAAATTCTCACCGATGGAAATACGGCTGTTCTAGAGGGGGGGGGGAGGTGGAATGATTGAGAAGTCCATACAGACCATTTATCCAGATCCAAGATGGTTGCACCACCACTGAGACACTTACGTATCGCTCGGGTATCAGGACACGAAACCGCAGGGGGATCACGGGACAGGGAAAGGATCCTTCACGGATGGGGATGTCGGTGCATTCTGAGCGCTTCTCCCAGATCCCATATCTTAAATGGCCCTGGACCCGGGAGGAAAGGAGGAATTGAGCAAGCAGACACTCTTCTGCTTTTCCTCCGTTCTTTTCATTTGACGAGACACCAGAAAGCTTCCAGAGACCGTCACTTTTTATTTTTTCCCCAAGACGGGCCAGCGTCTTTGAACGCCCATAACGCCGATGTTCGACGATGTTCCACAGTATAAATGTTTCGGGGAAGAAGAGCGATATCGACGGAGAAGGCCCACAAAACTGTAAATCTTCCTGCCGACATGGAGTGAAGGAACGTAGAACGGTAAAACAACAGGGAACACTCTTAACCGGTCCCTCTAATAGAAAGGGATTAAATCGACGTTTCGGAGACGCAAAGCGATCTCAAGGAAGAAAATTTCAAGTCGAGAGTAAAAAAAATATGGGAGAAATGAAACGTACTAACAAAATAGGTGAGAAAAAAAATAATGCGGAGAAGACACGCGAGATAATAAAAAAAATATTATAGTTATAAAATAAAAAAAAAGGTTAAAGGGATGAAAAAAAGAATAAGTAGGAATTAAACACACGAACTGAGGTCGTCTCACAAAACCAGCAAACGAGAGAATGAATAATTGAAAAAAAGGGAGAAAAGTGGGAGGGGGGGAAGAGGTCACAGGGAATTCAGGACCGGTTTCAGCATTCCAATCCTGGAGGTTTCTCGTTTCTTCCTGAAGATTGGCACGTGTGACCTTTCATTTTCGAATTTTTTTTTTTTTTGAAGGGGGAGGTTAAATCCGTTTGCTGGTGTCCTGGATTGTTAAAATGAATTTCCTTGGGTTCCTTGGTTTCGTTACATGCGTTCCTTGACGTGGTAAAAAAAAAAAACTCTACCCGTTTCCCCCTCATATTGTGCTTTGAAAACTGCAGGTAATGAGGTAAATCACGCTTGAGGTCGAGCAGGTTGTGGGACCGGATGTTCAAGGTTCTGCCGCTGTTCCGTGACGCAGAAAAAAATGGAATTCTCGCCTTTTCTTATGGGTGTATCGAGCAGGTCTTGCTGGAGCAGGGAAAAAATCCGCGATCTCATGTCTCAGGAGTCGATCTTGAACTTGCGAGGGTATCTTTCAGTTGTTGTTTTTTTTTTTTCGTTTGAAAGACATTATCTCTTTGAGTTCGTCTGAGCCGAAGAAATGTTTGAAACCATTATGAATTAAGTCATGAATGTTGGAAATCCGGCGGTCATCAGGGTATGATTTAGGTTGAGGGTTCCCGGAAGGGTTTTTTTGGGTTTGAGCATTTCGGACGATCGAGAGTCTTTACCTTCTGAAAAGCTGTATTAATGATATCGAGAAAGTGAGACCGTATTACTATGGTAGAAACGAGTAGAACCATAAAAAAGCCTCTCGTTGCGTCGCGGGGAGTTCCATTAATCTTCCCGAGAGCAGTGGAGGATAGCAGTGGGGATAGCAGTGGAGGATAGCAGTGGAGGATAGCAGTGGAGGATAGCAGTGGAGGATAGCAGTGGAGGATGGAACTCTCCAGACTGTGTTGCCGATGCACAAGTCCCCTGGATTTCATGCAGTTCACGTTCTCATTCCGTCCTCGTGTGGGGAATCAGCTGGTCTCGAGGCTTTTCCATCGGCTCTCTAAGGGTCTGCGAGTACTTAGGTGCCGCTTTGAGGCACGTTTTGCGCCATGGATCGTCGGGATCGTGGAAGTGCTGCCAGGCTTAAGCTCGCTCCAAAACGGTTTCCCCGTCGCATCAACTCGAGCACGCTTAAAGGCAGATGAACCATTTCATGGCTGCTTCTCGATGGGGATGGAGCCGCTTCAATTGTCCTTTCTCTGTCACACCCGCCATTAGGTCCAGAGTGAAACTCATCGGGGACTTATTAAGTCCTCCGGAGCCGGTGGGAATTAAGAGGAAGTGTCTAAGAGAAAGTGCCCAAGTGGAAAGCCCCGTGGAGATCAGCGAAAGGCGATCACCCTCTGAAAGTAGGCCATAATTCCGATTTCAGGAACTCACAGTAACATGAGCTCCTGTAATGAGACGCATCGATTGCGTACCAGCTGAGAGCCCTTTTGCTCTTGAAAATGAGAGCCTGATCGTCATAAGTACCAAGATATTGTCTATAGCGTTCCGCGTGTCATGCATCAAACGAGATTGACTTGCCTGGGAACAATTAGATTTGAGCAACGTAGAATCCCATAAAAGTCAGAGCAGAATGCAATAATTATTTACGCTCGCGTGACTGGTCCCGTACTCATCTCGACTGGGGCGTGGTTTTCCTGGTCTCTCTAGACATTGCAGTTCCCTTTGACTCCGGTGGTTTTATAGGCCTTTCCATTCGAAATATTATGGTGGAAGCCGGAAGCTGTGCGCATAAATAATTTGAAATACCTGTCATGTAGAATTAAAATTTTCGTGACACTGGCAAAAAAAAAATATATATATATGTGTGTATGTGTGTGTGTGTGTGTGTGTGTGTATACGAGTATATATAAATGACGAGATGTGATCCGACACCCCTAACATCTGCACTTGACAAGTCATTGAAAATGCCATAAGGATCCTGTCAAAGACAGTTCCTGCTTTTCAGAATCGGCTCATCATTTCCCGCAGTAATCAATAACAGGGTGTTCAAAAAAGTCTCGTGACCCATCGTATAGGCGACAACCTTTTTTCTTTTTGTGTTGGAAGTGTTGTCGCCCTTGTCGCTCCTGGCGGAGATGGCTTCGACGAACCCGCGATTACGAAACACGAACCTGCGTGTCTGGGTTGATACCGTGAATCGATGAACTAATACGAATGATCGGCTTGAATCTGACATTTATATTCCAAATATCCGCCAGAGCGAGATCGCAAATCATCCGTGTTTTCTCGGTCAGAAAGCGGTGAACGGGTTAATGCAGAGCGTGAGGAAACGGGATGCGATTGCAAATAATGGGGGCCATCTGTCCTAAATCATCTTTCGTAATTAGTTCGAGGAAAACTCCAAAAGGCGTAGCATATTGATGACCTTGAAAAAAATTTAAATTAATAACTGTTACAGATTCTTTTTTTAGTTATAAAAAAGTATCAAAATCAAGCAGATCATCTGTCTTGTATTCAGCGAGTTCGGGTGCGTCTTGTAAGCCGAGTCCTATCGGGTAACACGCCGAGAAGCAGACTGGAGATGGCGGGCCGGGATGGGGGGGGGGATGGGGGCACAGTCTCGAGGATGTCAGCCGTCAAGGGGAGAAGGAAGTATCCCCGCGAGGTATCCCCGTCGCTGCGTGGCTGGTTGGAACTGCTGCGACTGCTTCCTCGCGCTTTTGGTCGCTAAGAGGTTGCAACGAACTGCCGAACCGTCCCGATGTTCGCGGTTACGGTGTCGTGGAACGCGGTGATGAAGTCACGCTTTCGTGACTTTGCTCGTTGACATGCAGCTGAGGAGCATGACTGCATGGGTTGTGTGACGTTTTGAACGTATTTGCTCAACCGATTCCCGAATGAATCATTCGTGAAGATTCGTGTGGTGCTCGGGAATCATTATCTTTTGATATGAAAGAAAATGAAATCCAGTTCAACTCCAGCTCTTAAAGTGCTGCCTCTTCTTCCACGAATGATGTGCTTACCTATAAGAAAGAAAGGCAAGGATTCTTTCCCGTTTCGTCCAGAATGGCCCAGGAGTACTTATTTGTACCTCCTTCGGAAATAGCTTTTTCTTGGGGGAATGCTTAAGAAATGAATATTCCGCTATCTGATTAAATAAATAATTATTATTTTAAAAATAGCATCTCGAATACTCCATCTTTTTATATTTATCTAACCGAAGTAACTGAACTGTGGTCTTTCGATCTCTATTACAGAGCTTCCGGAGTATTAGTATAGACAAAAAGTTATCTCTGCCACGAGAGGTGTCCGTCAGGTGCAACAGAGTGAATCGGGTCGAGGGGGGGGGGGGGGAATGGCCAGGTGGCTCTGCGCGTCACTCCAACGGCACAGGGGATATCAGGGGAGAGAGGGAGGAGGGGATCCGTCAGTCGCATGTCTGCATCCAGCCGGGTCAGTGTCGTCTCCCGCCCTCGCTTCGTCCGGTCCCAGCTGGCGCCATGTATAGCATGGTGGGGTCCCACTCCCAGGGTGAGAAGCACGGGAACGGTGAAAGGACGCGAAAGCCCGTGAAAGCTGCTGCCCCTGTCAAAAAGCCTCGATCGCTCTATCGGAGACTTCTGGCGTTTCTCAAGGAAACCTGGAGCGGAGTGAAGTTCAAACAAGGTGAGGACCACGCGGGTATTTCTTGCACGTAAATTTTGCTCGATTCGGCAAGGATGTCGTCGATTCGACCGCGCCAAAACGGATGGAAAAAAAAACCTTGCACAATCGTTAAGGGTCTGTTCGGAAGAGAACACCGTAAACGATCGTTTATTTTCCAGGCGATTAGCTCCGCTGAAAGCAGCTGTCAACGCTCTGGTTCTTCTCCTGGCTGCTGACTACGTGCTTGGATTGTTATTATGTAACAATCCAAGCAAGGCCTATTTGTCGTCACACTTCCTTTGCATAATAGGGCGCGAGTGACCGCCCGAGCCCGAAGCCGAACAGCGACTTGTGTCTGGAACATTTCAGTGCCTTCTTTTCGAACGGCGATACTGTCGCATTGGTTAAAATTCGTCGAGGTTCGTAGTTCAGCGACCTTGCTTCAACGTCTTGAATGCCGGAATTCCAGTCATGAGAAGTCCCTTAGATATGCCGATATGACTGCCAGAAAGGATGAAAAAAAGTCATGCCAGGTTATCGAGCACAATAGTTCCCTCATCGTGACGTTTCCACCTGCTCGAGCGAGCATATCTGCCCGGCACGCAATCGACCGATCCCCTAACTGCATGCGCGACTCCGGGCGCGTCACGGACGTCTTTGCGGAACGTGGCTGCTGGCTGCTGAAGGTGACGGCCGTTGCCTTCAGCAGCTGAAGGTGACGGCGTCTCCTTCAGCTCGGCGGCACCGGCCGTGGGCGTACCGTGGTCGGTCGCGGGTTCTCTCTCGTCCACTGGGTTAAATGTGCATGCGTAGTGATGCTTGTTTCAACCGAGTCGCGTATTGCTCTTTTCAGATTTTCTGCCATGAATTTTGATAGTAACGAACAGTCATCCACTCACCCGATTTCGACCGGAGGAAGCGAGATCGGAAGTCGTTCCAGTGTCTCGCCCAGGGAGCAAATAGGCGAGGCGCTTTCTTTCGAGTTTATAGCATGGTTTGTGCTCATGCTTAGGACTATGCAGCCGGGTGACCTTTGCAGCATGCATATTTGTCAAGTGACGAAAAGAGCATTTCTGCCGGCACTACCAGAGACAGAGACTTTTCAGTCGACAATTCGTGCCCGATAATTCCGTGCACCCGAAAGTTTTAGCCCATTTCTCTGCCAATAATTCTTGCATTTGGCAACGAGTGAAATCGCTCAGACCGTTCCTGCAAATCTGGCCGCCTCAAGTCACAATGCGAGGGTTCTGAATTTCAGTTCGCCGATTGATGTCAATATCCTGGAATAACTGAATTTCGAGGCCTTCCTTTCGATTAAACCTCCAAAAATTCCGTTTTTCTACTTGAACTCACCGCACCGATGATTTTAAAGTTTTGTTAGCCCTTTCGCTTCCCAATCGATCTGAAAACTTTTAAATTTTCTTGCGCGTATTTTTTTTTACCCGTAATTTAATTCGTGAGGCACTTTTCTGAAGCTTGGGATTCACCCAGACATTGTGTCCTCAATGGTAACCATGGAAACCCATTAATAGTATAATAACAGCTAATAGGTATAAAAATGTGAAATTGGGGGTTGATCTGCATGCATATTGGATGAGATTACGAAAGTTTTTATGGGGGCAAAAAGAACCTATAAGGACGGGCAGAATATAATTCACCATTGAAGGGGGTTGATGAAAATTGGAGGGCTTACAAATATGGTAAACTTGTCTCACATTTGATCACGGCAGAATTGAATTTCCTTTCGGAAACCGACGGGCGTCGTGCGAAGCAGAATTTCCGGTAAAGTTTTTAAAAATATTTTTTACCAATAAGTAATACTATACGAAAAGGGCACTTTCTCGCAGCAAAAAAAAAAAAAGCTTTCGTATAGTATCGGGTTTTCTGTCTCAAGGTAGAAAATTCGGAGTGCATTCCATTCCGGCGTGTCTCGGTTCGATCCCGACGGCGAATCCTTCTGACGGCCCCGTCTCGTGGGCGCTGGCTTCAAAAGTCCTCGAGAAATTCGAGGCGGGGATCGGGCGGGAGTCTCTCGTGGGATTCGTCGGAGGAACCAGTCCTCTCTTGGCGAAATGCATCGATGGCAAAACTCTGTCGACTGTCTGCTTTTAAAGTATCTGTGTCTGTCAACTCGGCTCATCAAACTCAATCCTTGGGCGAAATAGAGGAAAATGGAGCCTGACGTCTAACTTAGAACATTTTTCCCTCGAAAGGGAGATTTGGCCAACCTCTATTTTATGTCAGGGATGCCACTCTCCTGTCTTCTTGTCCGATGCAATGTCATGGCTCGCAGATGAAAAATTCACAGGAATCACGTTTATCCTGAGGAAGAAGCTTTGGCACGTGCATTATTTACACGATTCTGCCTCGTGTCCCATGCCTTAAAACTTTTAGTTTTCCTCCTTCTTCCAGGATTCGTTCACAGTCGAGGGTAATTAAGAAGTAACGTGATCTACCATGCGAGTAGTGCATGAGTATAAATAGGAACAAGTTTCCCTTGCGTCATATATCCATGTTCATATAATATTCTGCAGGTACATCGATTCGCATGTCTGATGGGAAAGGGGGAGCTGTTTTATTCAATCATTAGAGGAACGGGACTCCTCTCGGGACTCCTGGAACAAGCGGAAGCTTGTTCCAGGAGAGTCTCCGGAGGGAATTCTAAACACGATGTTGGCGGATAAATTATCATGCAACCGTGGGTTGAAGGAAGGCGAGAATCCAGCAGTCTGTGAGCTCGTAATGTACTAACCGGAGGTTCGCGCTGGCTCGGTTCATCAGACACTAATGAGCTCGATATGACATCCGCATGCGAGCCTGAAAGAGATTCATTAGATCTCTCCAGCCCTGTCTTCTTTCCTCCGCCTCCAGTCTCCGGCTCATCTGCGCTCCTCCAGCGCTCCTCCTTTTTTCTTTTCTTTTGATCGAACGTGTCTTCATATCTCTTCGTATGGTGAGGATGCTTCTTTTGAAGAGGCAGGACGGAGGCTTTCCACATTCTCGATAATAATGCATAGCATGTTATGATTGCATGATGGCGTGCTGCCTCTTGCTTTCGTAACGATGACCCTAGAAGGTTCCTCTAATGACAACGGGTCGTCATAGCATCCTTGACATAATGGAAAGACGCCCATAAAATCTCTAGCCGATATTGGCTGGGGCCCTTTTTTTTCGCGTGAGGACAGGTTCTTTTGCATGCTCCCCGGTCATGACCCGAAGTTCGAGAGCAGGTCGTTCGGGGGGGGGGGCAATAACTGGGGATGCTCCGGGGAAGCTTTCATATTCCTCAGGGGGCCCCTACAGTCCTCACTGTATATAATGAGGCACACAAAAAAATCACATAACGTGAACAAAACACGAGGACGACAGCTCATCCTTTCTTTCGTTTTCTGATCAATACCTCATCCTGGTTGTCCTGGAACAGATTTTTAGCACGTATTTTCTCCAACCCCTTCAGATCCCGAACTGGAAGATTTGGAGATGTCCCCTCGATATCGGCCCGGAAGTCTTTCCACCATCTGCCTCAAGACTCAGTTCACCACGTCCGAAATCAAGCGCCTTTACCGGTCAGTTCTTTAGCATGATGCGGACAGATGACAGAGAAGCAGTCTGGATTCTCGTCATTTTTATCCATGAGCATTTCATTTAATGGAAGGGGCAAGCATTCAGAACCCATAACCGTGAAATGAACTCCTCGGAAGCAGAAAACGGCTGTTTGACCAGGTAACTTCATTCGTCGAGGAGGATATAAATAGACTGTTGAGATTATTATCATGTAGCCTCGATTACAGGGCAGGCAGGCAGGCCCGCACGATATGCTGTAATAAATGATTCAATATGTAAATAGCTGTCAGTTCAAAGGAAACCGAGGGCCTCGAAGGTAAGTATTACATACAGGACCCATTTGTTCTCTCCCTCCGTACTTGCGTCCTTCCCACGCGACTGGATGGGACTTTCCCGTACACCTTTTTTTTTATTTATTAGCGTTCCTTTACTCATGACCTTCTGGTCCTTCTCTGCAGAGGCTTCAAGGCAGAATGTCCTTCAGGCGTGGCAAGGGAGGACACCTTCCGACAAGTCTATGCTCAGTTCTTCCCTCCCGAAGGTCTGTGTCTCCTATGAATATTCCTTCTAAGGTGAATTGTTTCCTCAATCTTCGCGGGAAAAGTTTGCATGCTCCGCGTGACGCGTGATGTTTTTCGGGCTCGGTAACTTAAAATGCCTTGCAAGTTGTGTTCATCATTATGCATTCCATCATTCTTGATGCTGTGGTCCCGTAAATGACTTGAGGTTGGAAAAGCCAGCGAGGCCATGGCTCACATCTTGTGTTTTTGCTTTATTTTCAGCGAATCCGAAGCCTTTTGCTCGACTCCTTTTCCATGCGATCGACACGTCTCAAGCTGGGCACATCACCTTCGAGGTTCGTCTCCCATCTTCATTTCGTGACTATTCGAAAGGAATAGGATCCGATACTCATTAAGAGGGTCTCGAGGGTGTCCTATTACGTGCCGAGGGATATTCCCCCAGGAAATCAGGGTGCGTTGAACCTGATAGAGAGAACTGAAATCAACGAAAAAGGGATTGATTTAATCGAACTCCCATTCGTAGCTGGAAAGCGCATGGAGCAGAGTTAGATTACCCTAGCAATCATTCGTCTCTGTTGATTGTTATCTGTGACAGTCCTTGGAGGACGCGAGTTCACGCTGGGGGGAGATGGATAATAGGTGTAAGTGGACAAATGGTGCTCCAGTCAATTGGCAGCAGCCTGTTCTTTTTTAAAGTGTGCTTCAGGCCCCAAAGGAAATGCGTACTGTATACGTCAGGAAGGGACAAGTAGTCAGGAGAGGGCAACTAATCAAGATCTGGGACCTTCGTGCTCTCCTATCTTCTTCGTCTAATCAAATCAAGGCCAGAAGAGGAAGACAGAAATTTATCCAATCTCTCATTAGAAACGAGGATACTGTCTCTTCTACGTTTTGCTTGCAGTAAGGATGGGGCGCCAAGAACAAGATCAATGTCCGTTAACGCACTGTTTCTTCTGTGACAAATACCTCCCAGAGACTCCCTGAGATAACCCGGGAGAAAGAGGGGGACAAGAGGAAGCGTTTGCGCTGCTATGCTTAATCCCTCTCTTTGTCTCGTTCGACAGGATTTTGCCCTGACGATGTCGACATTGTGCCGAGGGGAGACATCGGAGAAGCTCCGCTGGGCCTTCTCCATCTACGACCAGGACCGAGACGGACGGATCTCCAAGCTGGAGTTCCTCAACGTCGTCCTCGCCGTCTATGCTCTCCTTGGCCCCCGCGTGGACCCTCCAGTGGATGACTGGAGCATCGTCGATAAGGCCGAGCACGCTTTCCGGGTGAGGATTCCAGACTTCCACATTTCCTTCCTCTTCCGATAGAAGCTTTTCAAAGGCTCCTTTTTCTTATATTTTTTCTTATAGCGTGTTGTTTGTGTTGTCATCCTTCATTTCCGTTTGTCCTCTCAGCATCGATCGCTTGATATTTGTTCACGGGCTCGTGGAAAATAGCGAAACACTTGAGTTTGCCGGGCAAATGACAATTTTGAGGCGACGTCTCGAATATTTCCAAGGACAAGCACTTCAGTATGCCTTTCAATTCGGAAAAAAAATGTTTACATGAAAAAGGGCGAGGCCCGAAAAGCCAAGAAGAACGAACATTTTTCGAAGGATGTAATCCTTCAATAATGCGAGCAATAATGATAACAGCAATAATGCGAACTTGGAAAGTCATCTGAAGGAAAAATCTCATCTCCCCATCCCAGCACGCGTTTCATGAGGGCCTTGGCACACAAGGGGGGAAGAGCATGCATCTGGTGCGACGCAGGGTCTTATTGTTTCCGATTGTTCTTGGGGATGGGGAGAAACCGCTGGGGGAAGAGAGATGAAAATCAGTCTTCGTATGTCGTTGGCTCAATTAGAAATGGCCCCAAAGAGGTGGAATTATCTGCTTCGGAGATAGTATATAAAGATGACATATCCAATTATGGAAACTGAGCAATTATAATAAGAATAATAAGCAAACTGACAATTTTTAAAAGAACATATCTCCCTTGAACAGAACAACGACGAACTACGAAACTTCCTGATGATTCGCACCATGAGGTAGTCTAATATACCTGGTGTTCGTTAATTTAGGTTGCACTTTCATTGCTCAAATGAAGCAACATAGAAGTCAGTGTAAGATGCCATTCTAAGATAAAAAAGTTTCGTTTAATACTAGCGATGCAAGTAAATAGAATAATTTATCTGAAAAAATGCGCGGCGTTCGCACCTTCAAAAATTGGGAAACTCCATGGATTTTAAGCATTTTTCAATGGGACGCCATGTTACTTCCGCTTATGTGACGTCGCTGCCAACTTGAAGTTAGCATTAAATAATGATCAATTTCCCCTCAAAGAACTCAGGAATGATTTCTAAATTTTTTAAAATCAATTTAAATGAATTTCAGAAAGTTTTCATTCTCGCGTCACGTGACTTCCGGCGTGACAATTCGTAAAATACAACCTAATGCACCTTCAAACACCAAAATAGTCCCACCAGGGACTACGTCAGGTGGAGAAACTGAGGGCAATGCCCAATTCCAAATAAAATGTTACAACCAAAAAGTATTTATTGGGGGAGCTGGGTGTAGTAGGAGATTCTTCGCTTCCGCTCCAACAATCCCCAATGGAAATTTCCCTCTATCCCGTACCTTTCACAACACAACTGCAAGAACCGTTTTGATAAATCGAAAAAATTTTTGAGGTAACCTCTCTTCCCCAAAAAAGGGCCTTAAAGGTGCCGTAACCCAAAGGTAGGATTTTTTTTTCTGAAATCATCATTCCACGTGCTAGCAGAATCAAGTGGTTACACCACTTGATTCTGCTAGCACTCCATTCACATTGCATTCCATTGCAAACTCCATCACGAGAAGTACAAAAAAGGAAACCACAAGAGCGCTAGCTTCCCTATAGGAACACTCTACACGTTTTCCGTGGGACTGCGCATCGTCCTTTGGCGTGTATGCCTGGTGCTGTCAGCCCGAACTAGGGCAGCCCAGTCTCATTTGCGGATTCCATTGCATGGCATATGCAGATGAAAGAGCTGACTGGTTCCGAATTTCTACCCATCTCCGCGTAGAGAACCTGCAAGAAAATCGACTTTTGTGGATAAATGATAGCATGAATTTATCAGGGGATCTACTGCTTCCAGAAAACTTGCCTCCTTAGAAATGATTCGGGATTCACGAAAATACACAGCATCGGGACTGAATGGAGTGGGCCATTATTATGAAAAGGATGCAGTCATGCAATTTTGAACGGAAATATGGTACATCAATAGAGATTCCCTTTTCGTTATGATTGCAAACGTCTTCTGGAATGCAAGTGTGATGCATCACTCGTCGATGAATACGAGGGGCACTTTAGAGTCGAGTTTATCTCAAGGAAACACAATAGGAGGGGGGCTAGGATTCGTGCCTCACCTGGATTTTGCGTGCTTTCAAGCACGTTCATGGCAAAGCCGGTGGTCCTCGTCGTTTCGTTGGAAGAGCTGGCATTCTTTCACTCTGTTGTTTCTTCTCAAGAAGAACCTCGCAGACCCAATTCCGGGCTTCACGAATGACAGGCACGAAGTGGCTTCTTTTTGGGTACCGAGAGAAGCTTGGTGCTACTACGTGCTACGTATTATTTTTCTGGGGGTTCCAGGAATTGAAATTTTGTACTTTTCTGGGAGTTCCAGGAATGTAACATTTTTAGCATGAAGCAGCATTAAATAAATTTACATATTCCTGGGCTGGCAAATCCTGGGCTGGCGAATTTCGACGCTAACACGAATTTAAATGGATTTAAATTTCAAACTCGCCTATTTCACCTGGGTTTGACGTGATGAACGAATGCGAGAATGAAGGGTTCTTCGGGAGCCCAGACATATTCAGGCTCGAAACTACTCGAAAGACCAGAGGAATACATGGGGTGAAAGGATGGGGAAGGCGGGCATCATTACTGAGAAACCATTTCCCTGATAAATGCACCAGGAAATTGAAATTTTCGGTTTTTTTTTTTCAAGGACATTTTAACGCCTTGGAAACTATGTGAAAACCAGATTCGGAAGTTATTTTGAAATGACCATTCTGCAGCAAGATAGGAATGCTTCGTTTAGGAAAAGGACAATGGTGGTCCACTTCACACACGGAAATGGATCTTAAACGCCAATAATTTGGAATTCTCAGACTAAGCAGCGGAATCGCCCCATTCCGGGAACAATCCGCGTTTCCTTCGTCGGCGGTGAGGTTTTCCAGACGTTAATGCGTAAAAACTTTCCAGCATAACGTCGGATGATGTGAGACGAGTGATATTGCGCGGGTGAAGCATGAAAAATTCCGTTATGCAAACCGGAGTTTCCCTTTCTTACTATTTGCAGATACTCTGACAAGATTTGGCCCTTGAAGGTATGAATGCGTAAAGGCTTCCTTTCGCTCCTTAAATAAACAAATTCGATATGCAGATGGATTAAAGTCATATTTGAGAAACTGCATTTTTCACAATCATAGCTCCTCTCTTCGTTCCTCTTTCATTATCTGCCTCATCCCTGAAATGTTTCCGAATGGGAGCAAGAAATTTCTGAAAAACGGTTGCAGTGTAGATAGGAAATGCTATCTAGTCTAAGTTTTAGATTTAGATTCAGTCTCGATGAGAGTCTTGCTGAGAGTCTTGCTGAGACGAGGAATAGTCCTCGAATCTCGAATCTCGAATCTACTGATCCTTTCTTTGTCTAGACTACAGGGTGAGTCAAAAGTCCTGCCCGCCTTTTGAACGTTAATAACATCTGAAAGCTAGATCTCATCGAAATGCAGTTTTCACCATTCGAAAGACAAGACAATTCAGTATCAAATGAAGGATCGTTGCATTATTTTTTCGATGGTATCCTTTAGACACGAACGTTCCTATTCTGGGCGGTCATATCAATGTATTATCATCCGAAAACATACATGCAGCACTGTGTCTGCTTTTCCGTTCGACTGTCAGGGGGCGTCCAGATTTGGGGAAGGTCTGCTACGATGCCTGCCCTGTCGGCATTTGTGTTGATGTTGGCGATCAACTTGCGACTGACGGTTTCTCCAATGAATTTCTTGCTGAATTGTCGAGCGGAATCTGTCGAATTCAGAATAATGCCTAACTTTTGCAAACTTGCTTATTAATGGTCAATAGTTTATCAGCAATTTTCCTGAATTCTCCACGCATCGGAATTGTTTACAGCAGGCCACAATAACTCTGGCACTCAAACAGACAATTAGACGCGGTGCCGCAAGCGTGTTTTTACATGCCAATGCCTTTGTATAGAATACCCAGAATAGGAATTTCATTTCTGAAGGATACTATCTGCAAAATAATGCACAAATCCTTCCTTCGAGACAGAATTGTCTCTTCTTTCGAACTGTGAAAACCGCATTTAAATCAGATCTAGCGTTGAGAAGTTATTCACGTACAAAAGGTGGGGCATGACTTTGACTCACCCTGTAGATACATGACTAATCTACAGACTAGACGAACGTCTTATCTTTAAATGTTTTTCTCTCACTTTCAGTTTTGGTTTCTCCCCCCCCCCCCCTCCCACCCTTCCTGTCTGTTCGCTGTTTACTTCTTATATAGCCCAGTAGAGGCAAAGGCTCCCGAATCAGCCACTCTTGACAACTTTCACTCCGGTTCGCGTGCTCGCTAAAGGCTGACGTCGGACTAACATCCATCCGCAGGTTCGCTTGAACGACCCAACTCGACTTTCGTCCCAACTCAGTTCAGGCGGCCGTCCATTTTAATGCGTTTTCCTTTCTAATGTCTTTCATTTTGAAGGAATGCTTTCGAATGCAAATTGCTAATGTGTGTTAATGTGTGCTAATGAGTGTTACGTTTATTTTCGGAGATCTTGACGCGGGCGGAAACCAGCTGGTGATTTTTTTCATCCATCAGGATGCGTTCGCGATCTTTTTTAGGGAAGAGGACCTCAGAGATCTCCAAAAATAAACGAAGCCCTCCCCATTAGCAACATCGCCTACAAAGTCGAGAGACGCGAGGAAGATTCCAAGAAGAGAAGTACTCAGAGGCTTGCGGCTTTGGCCCATCCAAAGGATGAGACTTCCGCGTCTTACCCTTGTACATTCCCACGGCGCACCCTGCAACATTCGGGAGTGCCTGCAAGTGGATGCTAATCTCATTTCAGCCCACGGCTGCGGCTTACTTTATGTCTCTCAGTTCATTCTTTGAAAGCCTTGCAAAAGGAGAAAAAAAAAAGAGAGTGGCCACTGCTGAAACGAGTTCAGGTCTTCGACTCCGCCACTCTACTTCTCACGTGTTATTCTTCAATTTTGAGGCATGTTCGACCAAGACTATTCCAGGTTTCATTGCTACGCAGATGGAGACGAAATTTTCGTCGACAAGAATTTTGGAATTATTGCTGCCAAGGCATACGGAACTAAAAGTGAAACAAGGAAATAGGATTTAAAAGAAAACGAGACAAGTACAAGGTATATTATTATACATTAGAGAGTCATTATTAAAATTTTAATGTTCAGAATTAATCATAAGAAAATTTAAGACCGGGAAAATTGAAATTCTGTGATTTCGAAAGGAATGTATCACCTAGTAGTCATGCTATTCTGAGGAAATTGCCATAACGCGGGATTCACTGTTTTTCGAGAAAAAATAGGAAAAGGATTCCTTTTCTTGCAATGCCTCTTGCTTCGGGTGTTTCGGTTCATAGGCGGAATCGGTCCATCGGTTTAATTTGATTTTCCATTGTTTATGTAGTTTCTGAGAAGTGATTTCCATCAGAGCATGTGGGTGAGTTTTTCGGCTTATTCAGGGATTCTTTCATTGACTTCCTTATTCGAAGATGCCATCTTTTCTTAATGAATCCAATTTTCTTTTGGGAATCATAATTTTGCTTAAATAATTTGCTTCATACTTTTTTTATTTGGGGATTTCCTCTCGATCCTCTGAAGAGTTTCTCCGAAAAGAAATTTAATCTACCTGTTGAATGAGGAATAGATAACTTTTTATGACGATATGAAGTATGTAAGCAGTGAAAATAACGTGTTCTTGGAAATGCAGTAAATAACGGAAGCATCCCGGGACGAGCAAAAATATCGCGAGCTCCCGGTTAATATAATGATACGAACATTGCTTCGCCGTTCTCTCGTGCGTCACAAGGCTCGGAATACGAATTGCTATAGGTTCCAGGAAACGAAGTTAATTTCCGTTTGTCTCGGCAGAGGCAGTCGACCTACAAAGAGCAGCAAAAAAAAAAAAACAACACACACATACACAAAGCCATTTTAGACTCTTGGTCATGAATTCATGTAAATTAAACCATTATGAAGGTCTTGGATTTGAATGGCAACTGCAAAGGAGAAAACTGACAATATTCATGGAATTCTGTACTGGTTTGAGGAAATTAATGTCTCATTTCTTTTACATGAATAATTCTCCAGTAAATGTGAATTAGTTCATTCCGCATGAATCTACCTCGTATTATGCGCAAATCATGATGAAATCATGATTGATAGAATCTCATAACTCCTATAGTTGAACAGAAACCATCACCAGGAGCCAGAAGAAATTTGTGATTTCCGACCAAGGTTTTGAAGGCGGAACTCCGATAAATCTTTAAAAAGCGCATAAAGACTCATCTGATCAGCGAGACAAGCGTAACTGGAGCCGCAGGAATAGCTTGGCTCTACATATGAATTATTTTCTCCTGCAACTTTCATGCTGCTCTTCGCACGGATGTTGTTCGCTGTATGTTTTAGGTTTAACTTTTTTGAAGCCATCCGTCCCCTTCGAGTGAAAAATTCGTCATTTCCAGAAGCCAAAGACACGGAGTATGAAGTGAGAGGGAGTCAAGGTCACCTTTACGAGATGTTAGATCAGAATAGCACGCAGAGTGACGAATTTTATTTGAACTTTCGTGAAACCATGGATGTGAGGATATAGAAACATTTATGCTGATTCAACCCTAGTAGCGCATAGCATTGAAACAACATTGATTCAATGTTATGTACTATTAGGTATTCCGTATGGTGTTCCGTCTGCAGGCATGTAAAGTCGAGGGCTTTTGGGGGTAGGGGTGGGGATAGGGGGGGGCCCCCGGGGTATACCAATTCCAGTCACACATCCCAAAAAAAGTGACTGGGATCAATTTGAGACCAATAGCGTTCTAAAGCACACATTTAGAGCTTTCCAAATATATATTCGTCAGGGTTAAAAAAAAAAGTGCCACATGTGAAGAAGTACAAAGTCAAGCATAAAAAAGACGATTTTCATAGCATAGAATTTTATGAAGACCATGAGAACTTAATTGAAACGAGTTGCAATTTGGCGCTGTAGATTTTACGCAATTTAAGCGTTATCTCAACTTGGGTTTTGTTCCAGAGCGTTACACAAGGAGGATGTTGGGGCTTCAATTCAAATTGTATAGAAACTTTGACATTCTAAATAAATGAAATCAACCCTTTGCACTCCGTTTTTCTCGCAACGCTATGGACATTGTCGACAGTCGACCGCAAAAGGTTAATGCTTAAATGAGAAGAATTAAATATTAGTATTTTTCTTCTTAAGACAAATCTTAGAACAATAAATCTTGAAATCATACCCATTCGACAAATACTGTACTTCATTAAATAATGCGTCAAAAAAGGGTCCCCTGGGAGCCTTTTGAGGGGATGGTTTTAAAGAATCAGGGGGCCTGCATTTTTTTTATGGCTTTCGAGTTTCAGAGTGGACCCCTATAACCATGATTTCTCGCAATTGTTTTCGAGATGGTCGAGCATAACCCTCGGTCGTTAGGACGAGAAATGACCCCATTATAAAATCTGGTCAGATCTGTGTAACAAGGACTTAAATACTGCTGAAAAGAATGAAAAGATGAAAAGTAAAGCTGAAGTTGCCCAGCTATTATCCTTAAACGAAAATGATGTATGACATCATCCACGATGTCAGTCCAGAGATGCATACCAGCTCATAAATTCAAATCCTTCGTCTGAAAGAAAGCCTTATCTATTCCCCCAGGGAAAACGTTAAAAATAGCGCCATGGCTATATAGGGTTGCTCCTTAGTGCGAAGTGCAGAGACATGTCTTCTAGGATGCGCTATGCTGAGAATGTGAAGGAAATATTTATAAGAGATATTCTGGGTATGTATGGAGGAGTAGAAAGGGAGAAAGGGAATGAAGGGTACGGGCTATTGCTGTCTCCATCGGAAAGTTCACTTTTCGTACCCAGATGTCCCTGGAGAGTTGGTCGAATCTTCCTGTTTGCGTCCTTTTCCGTTGCGGTGTTCAAAAATAGAATGCTTGAAAACATCTGTTTCAGTCGTCCCACAGCCCCTCGAGAGTTCTGTTAGACGAGAAAAATAGAGATGCCGTGAAATTATTTCACCCTGAGGGGTTCCTTCGATCCTTTTTTTTTTAAATTAAAGCTCGGCGATTCTCATTAACATTTCCATCGACCTCAATCCCACGCTAATAGCGGAGAGTCGCTCCGGAATCAGTTTTCAAATGCCCCTGCAAAGGGCCATATCCTAGTATAAATTATATACGTCGCGTGAAGATGGCAGGAGAAGTCTGAAGGTTTTTAAAGCCCCGATGAAGTTCGGCGATAAAGAAGGACAATGGAAAAAGCTGGAGAGTAGAATGAGAGAGAGGAGCAGAGATTTGCCGGCCGAGAAGATAAAGCACAGCCTGCTAATTATGTGCTTGATATTGTCCAGATGTCCTGCGGACGAAGCACCAATAAGGCGCTCGTCTATCGTCTGCCCTCTTTTTCTTCTCACTCCTCTCTCAGTCCTTTTTGCCTTGAAGGCCTGGCTCACCCCCCTTGACAAGGACCTAAGGAGGCCTCCCTCGCTATTTTTTTCCTTCCTATCTGTCCTTCTTCCTCTGTTCAGCGATTCATATCACAAACCTCGCCGGAAGCTCCCCGACAAAAGGAACAGGAAAAAAACTTCCCCTTCCCATTCCATTGTGGGCCTCTTGTCCCGTCTCCAATACACACTCTCCCCCAACCCCACCCCCCCCTCCCCCGCCCATTTCCACCGCCTCTGTTTTTATTATTTGCTTTGCTTTTTCTCCATCGTCTCTCTTGAGAGCCCCTACCCAGCGAGATGCGATGATATATAGACTCATCTCTCGCTCGTTTTCTTTACAGCCCTTCCCGCCACAGGTGCTGGCAGAGTTCCCGTTCACTCTGCCCTGCAGGGTGCCCTAAAAATGCCTCTCTTCACTAAATGCTTGCTGGGTTCCTTAATGTCCGGACGCACGTTCATCTTCCACTGATAACCGTAGCTTCATCCGGAGATTTCTCAAGCCAGATCTCGAAATTCTAACGTGGTCTCTATTGACAGAGTGAAACATTCCATTTAATTAACAGCTGTATTTAATTACCGACCTCGTCCGCTTTTAAAATTGATATGATGGACATGATTTATTTTGAAGAGGAGACTCAAATCAAGCGTGACACCTAATATGGAAATTCTCGTCATAGGTTTGAAAGCCAAAACCAACCAGTTTCATTCCTCTTATCGGCAATGAAAGATTCAAATGAAATCATTTTCAGAGTGATTCTCAGGCCTTACTGCAATGACACTGACCCCGCACCCCCAACCCCCAAAGAATTCGTGTTGGCAAGGGATCACGAAAATAGGGAGAACAAAAAGGGCCCGCCAATGAGCCGAGGAGGAGCTTATCATGCGGACATTATAGCCCGTCTAGGAGCTTTCGTTTCCTCTTTTGTCGGATGTCTAAAAGAAAACGGCAGTTCAGATTCTATTCTTGATTCCTTCCCGACGGAGCAATAGCGAGAGAGAGATGTGAATAGGAAGTTACACATTAATGCAAGTCTGAACGGGAATTTCTATTTGTCAGCTTGTCAATTGAATAAAGTTTTGCAAGTTAAAAAATCAACTGCCGAAGAATGGTGGCGAAAGTTTCAACCGACAGGATTTGTTAAGTCGCTTGATGTCCTCTCCCCATTTCCATCTCTGTCATATTAACATTTACATCCTTGTTTCTCCCAAGGAAACAACGGGAGCTTTAGCCGCATAGGTGACGAGATGCTTGACCCGATTGAGGATCTCATCCGAAATGAAAGAATCTGTCCGAGAAATTAAGGCGCGTCTCTGTTCGAGACTTCCCGGAAAGTCCCGAGAGTTGTGTCAGACTCCGGGGGAAAAAGAAGCTTGGTCTGTCTCTCGAGAAAAATCCGGAAACGGAAGATCGTTGCCGACTCCGACCTACATTAGACGCACGACGAGCAAACGCTATGGAATTCATAACAGACCTCTAGCCCAAGGAGCTGGCTCCCAAAAACGAGACAGGAATCTCCGGCTGTTAAGGACAAGGAGGTCCGTCATCGGCGAAGGATGGGTCTCGTATTGTCGATACGCGATGAGGAGCGAGACGATTTCCTCTATCTGGACTCAGGAAAGGTACTCAGGGTTCCTACTCGTCTTATCTTTCCTTCTTTTATGAGCGCCTTGGGTGGCTCCTGAGGGCATGCGGGTTGCCTCAATAACGGGTATGCCTGAGTATCGCCTTTGAAAGGTATATTTCTCGTGCGATAATTGTCATCACTCACGGCCCAGACGTCTGAAAGTGAGATAACAGGATGAATCGTCCTTTTCCCATCGCCTTCTCGAGTTTCCGAAAGCAGTCGCCGTCCATCACTGCTCATTCCCACTCCTACAGCAGTTCAGCGAAGTCCGAATGTACTGGTGAGATCAATTTTCCCGAAAGTGGCTGGCCTGTTTGTTGCCAGAGGTTTTTGAATGAAGACGATGAGATGATTGAAATCAAAATTTATCTCTATAAGCAAGGATCTCTGTCTGTCTCTGTCCATCTGACGCTATGCATTCGGACACCGTTGGAGATATTTTCCGGCGAGGTTTGTGATATGAATCGCTGAACAGAGGAAGAAGGACGGATAGGAAGGAAAAACATAGCGAGGGAGGCCTCCTTAGGTCCTTGTCAAGGGGGGTGAGCCAGGCCTTCAAGGCAAAAAAGCCCATAAAAGAACAACAGCTATATTACTCCCGGGCAACGCCGGGTAACCTAGCTTGTAATGAATATAGAGAATGTAACATTCCATAGTAACAAAGAAGCCTCTTCAGCAACTTCAAGATTTCAATGCAAGCCCTGATTCGCGAACGTGCCCTTCTAGTCTAGTCCAATGTTCCTTTGGCGACCGAATTTTTTGCGACTGCATGCTGATAAGTCGAGCGTGTCAGGACGGACAATGAAAGGTATCCAGCGCGGCTGATTGAATTTCCTCGGCCTATATGTCCGAGGCCTTTGGGCATCGGGAGGGGAGAAAAACCAGAGAGTATTTCTCCTCTATCTTCCTCTCTTCGTTGACCCTTTTTACTTGTTATCTAGGGGAAACCCTTCTCTTACATGGACCTGTGCCAAAAGCATCTCTCTTTTGCGTGCCCTTTTTCCCGGGGGAAAGTAGCGGCTATTGGCAAGTAACGCTACATCACCATCGACGGGACAGGCGAAGAACACGAACACAGAATCGAGTCGCCGGACTGATCTTTCCTGATGTGATACGAGAGCCGAGAGAGGACAAAACCAGATCATATTGATATACAGACCAGAATATGGTCAGCACGCAACCAATAGTGGCTCTCGTGTCTATGGTCGGTTCAGATCGTGGAAGATTTTAATGCAATTTAGGCTTTCTTTTACTCGTTCCTGCATGGCAATCCGACCGTGCCATCTGTCATTCGTCGTAATGGCTTTTCCCCCCAAGTAATTGTGGTTTTTTGTGCACATATTCTTAATCAATAGCTTCATCCGTAGGCAGGAAATACAATTATATTCTGTATAATTTTCAGGCTGAACTGAAGACACGTACGGATTTCCTTCACAACTTATCTCTAATGAGGTTGTAACAGTCGGAACTGACAGCAGAAACTGGCTCCTCGGTATGGCTTTTAAATCATGAAAAACGGGCCGTCTCGCCTCGGCATCAGACGAAGGAGTGAAACGATTACATACATTATGAAGTCATGGCCCCCTCGGTCGATGTCCCGAGAGCTGGCGTTTGTCGTTTAAAAGGGGAACCTGACCGAGGCGCAGAGTGGCCTAATCTGGTCGCGGAGAAGCGGAAGGAGGGATTCCTCCTCGTTCCATCCTCGAGGTTCTCCCCTTCATTAAGTGGAGCTAACTGGATTTCTTACCCTGCTTCTTGCTTGATGTGATCTCGCGGGGTAGATAGGGGAGGGAGGAGAAGATGGAAGAGACGACTGCATCAATTCTCGATATATGTAATTAACATTCATCTAACGTCTCCCCCAATGCACTTCCTGCAAATCCCGGACTTCTTATCTCGATCTCTCTACCGGCTCTCGCTTCATGGCGCGGGAATGGTGCCAAAAACGATATTAACGCCATTCGGACAAATTGCCTTCTGGGTTCCACCGAAGGGTGATGCAAGAAAGTGTATTCAGATTCATGTTCGAATGCCGAGGTTTTTTCTGCGCCATCGCCTCAAAATTACCTAATCGGTCATGCTGAATTTGGCATCGAATGAGTTGCTGAACGTTCCTCGCGAATGTGGGACTTTGTCTGACGTTTTCTGGAAAAAAAAGGAAGTCTTTGGCCGAAATTTCGATATCGAGTGATCCGAAAACTTTCGACGTTTTTGAGGATGAGGAAGCCGTTGGGACCTTCGTCGTATGAATATCTCTTCAGATTCACTTCGAAAGTTTTTTCCTCAAAAGTGGCGTTTTTTGTCGAAGGCTGCTTCACTCCAAAAGTTGTCATAGGTGTTGCTCAGCACTGTACTGCTCATGTTCTCGACCTACGCAAATGAGCAGAGAATGGTTTTCCATGTTCGTCCGGACCTTCATGGGGGATCAGGACTTGATCCTGGGATCATGCCTTGAAAATATTGAAAGCGAAAACCCTACGAGTAAGCGCTTTCGAGCAAAGGAATCCCTCCGCGGCAGGTGTCGTCGCATCGAAAAATCAAAATCTAGCCTTTTCCATTTGTTATCATGCTGTGCTCTGCAGGGAAGGTATCGATGTCTTTGGTTCCGAACATTCGTGTCACTGGGTGACTTCAAAGATCAAATCCAACGGTGAAGGTGTGAGGGTATGAACGTAGATAATGGCTTTTTTTCCCTCTAAAATTTGTTCATCAAAGTTGTCAACCTGTTTCTTCACTCTATGATATAATGGCTTCCAGAATGTAATGAATGATACGTACAACTCAGCCTCCCTAATCTCCTCAAAAATTGATGTTTCCTTCGAGCAAATATAATGAGGTAATGGGGAACCCTTCCTGAGTCCGATTCTACTAGTAAATTCCACGGGCCCCATCACGCGAAAGGCCCTGTTTCACAAAGCTCACGTCAATGCCATTTCTACGATTCCACAGTCCAACAACTTTAAGAAATCTACACCTGCATCCACGGGGGGCTGAGTGGCATGTGGATGTCGGGGGATAGAAGCCAGATTAGGAGTCAGGTGGATGTCTCCCCCTGGGGTGGATTTGGAACCGGGTGGACATTCCTCCAACAGGTGAATTGTCGTCTGGAGGGACATCCACTTGGTTTCAAATCAACTTGAAGGGTGGACGTTATGTAAGGATATGTCTTACATAAATGGATCTAACTAAATTAATATTACTAACAATAATAATAAGCTGAATCAGAAATGAAGAAAGAATTGATGAAATGCAAAATAAATAAGTTTTTTTCAAGCATCTAACAAGGTTGAGGCCGGACATAGTGTTCGCATTTAAACGCAAGAAAGGGAATATTCCGTCGACCGGTAGTGGAGTCTGGAGAACGCCACGGGGCTCACCTGATTACATAGTCTTAAGGATGCGCGTAATCACACCGAAATGTCAAACAAAGGTAATTAGTGGGCTCTAAGGCACAAAGTTGAAAGGAAGGATGCGCACAACCAGGACGTCTAACATGAAAATACAATCTCTTACAGGGAACAACCATCTACAAAGGCTAGTCAAGAAGTTCTAGAAGTTCTGCAACTCCTTTATTCCTTGATGTGCAAATGCCAAATCTCGTGGGGAATTGTATTGGGTTTTTGGAGGGCATTGGAAACTTTCTTGGTTATTAATTTTCTTTCGGATTTTTTATTTCATACATTATTTGAAAGGATTCCTTGAACCTCTTTCCCCCTGGAGAAAATGAGTGGAGCTTCTGACAGAAACAAAGTGGAAATTTAGAACACAATCGAATTTTTTTCAAAAGAAACTTCGCGCTTTTTGAAGCAAACGAACTTACCAAGCAGCAGCCAAAGGGGCTGCTGTTTATGGAGCAAATACTCCTGTATACTCGATCATATTCTGCAGACCCAAACTGTTAAAAAAAAAAAATGTAAATCATCTGGGACGACCCCAAGGTCAGGTTGGCCATCAATAAGGATTGAGGAGAAGAGCAAAAGTACAGGGAACGCTTCGGTGGATCAGAGAATGATAATTCGCGAGCCTGAACGTCTTTCATTCAGGCGATTCTCGTTAGATTTTCATTCAACAGTTGGTGCCATCGATCGACCTGACCTTGGGGTCACCCTTAACGAAGGTCTCATTATTTCGTACCACTCGAATCTATGGCACTTCGAATCTTTTAATTGGTCGGAAAAGAAGCTCCTCGCTCATTTCCGCAGACGGAAGGATGGGGGAGAGTCAATGAGTTCCTTTAAATAAAAAAAATTCGGAACAAATTGGAAAGAAAACCAATAATCGATCAATCTTTCTCATCGTTCCCAATACAAGATCTCCACGATAATTCGCATAATACGGAGTGAATGCGTAGCAGAAACAGTCCCAGAACTTTTTGACTGGCCTGTGCATGTTGCGAACATTTTACGTAGACATAAAGCGTAAAAGGCAAATGGTGTCGGGATTAATTGTCCATCCGTGGAATCACTCACGACAGCAGCTGCTCGCAATGACTCAGGTTCATAGCAATCCCTGATAAGTCAAGCGGTATTTGTGAGTATCCGTTCTTCCGCTTTTTTTTTTTTTTAACTCGGAGCGCATTTCTCAGGTCATTTGCTTTCTGCTTCGGCGTGATCTTTCGCATCCTTGCTGCTATGCAGCCAGGCAACTTGGTGGCATTCGTCGAGCTACACTTACGGGCGACTGGAGATTTCATATTTTTCCTTATGTTGCGTTGAAATGCGAACCCCCTGCGTCCCAGGGGCCTCGAGCAGTGCAAGTATTGGGTCGCAACGGGAAAAGGGCCCGCTGGGAATGGGGAATTTTGACAGCCGTGGACACTGGGATGGACGTGTCAAGGGGCGGAAACATACCTCGTGCTGAAAAGTCCACGATTCAACTGCCTCCGGAGTGACTAATAATAGCAGCAGCTGGAGTCGATGCAGTTGGAACAGCCTGAGGTGCGAGTCGTCGTTGTGGACGATATCGAGAAGAAGCACGCAGCAATGGGGAAAATGATACATTTGAGCTGTGCATCGCGTGCGCCCGACGCTTCTCTCTCCGTAGCTCTCTCGTATCGCGGTTCCCTTTGACTTCATCTATTTGCTTGCACGTCGATTGTCTCCCTTACGCATCTGTGGCGGCTCGTGATCTGTAGCAGTAGTAACTCTTCGATGGGGGCAGAGTAGGCTCAGGTCTAACACTACTAGACTATAAACACAATTTGAATTAGATTTACCAAGCTCCTCGACATGTTTTGTCATGATGTGATCATGAAGTAGGAAAAACAATACAATTCTGATGTATTTTCCCCCCACAAGCTGGTATTCTTTTTGTCCCCCGGCTCCCTCTGTCTCCGCACACTGGTAGAATTCCAAGTTTTCCCCTTTTTTTTCTTCGTCATCCGCTTCCGTGGGCGCGGCAATTTGTCTTCCATCGGGAAGCTCGATAATGACGGCCCCTCAAGGAGCGAAGGGATGTCGAGCAATTTAATGGAAAGAAAGAAATGTACCAGCCGGTGGAGGCGCAGGGAGCTGGAGTTTCCATCTGAAAGAAATATTTATCATGGGCGACTGTTTCTATAAACCTGTGAATATCTCCCGCAGAGGCTGGACCTGAACGAAGACGGAGTCATCACGTGGGAGGAGTTTCTGGACTCGTGCTTGACGGACGACACGACGTTGGAGTCCCTCGGCTCCGTGTATGACGTCATTTAGGGGGGGGGGGGGGCTTTCAATGGTAAAAGAAAGACATTAAACAACAAAAAAGAAGTGGACTGGGACAGATATATAAAGACGAAGAAAAATGCCACAAGTGACTGTATAGCAGGGGAAAAAGAATCCCTTTCATTGAGATCTGATACGGGGGGGGGGAAGCTCGCCGTTCTTCGCAGACGACATCCGCGGGGCACAAGGGGGTGGGCTCCTTTTTTCCACGGCTTCCAGCGGATATTCGTAAACGATGTTCTCGGTGTCAGCTGCGTTCTTATACGCTTCGTGTGTTCCTCAGCTTTCCGGTTCCAAAATAAATTGAAATTTTCATTTTCTATCGCTCTGCCTTTTGTTCTGTCAAGACCGTGACGGTTTTTTCCTGCAGGAAAAATCGATGGTAATGAGAAAAAGTGGGACCAGAATAATAAGGATCGTTCTTGGAAGAGGTAGTCTGGATCCAATCATTGTCAAGTCGATGGGTCGCCCTCAGACAGGCCTTGAATTGATCCCCGTCTCCGATTGAAAAATATAAAAAAAGAAGCCACTCGTGCACACTTTAAAGACCTCTGTCTCATCAAAAATGAGGTCTCTTATCAGATTCGGAAGCTCGTTCCCTTGCGTGACACGTGTCGTCAATCAACTTCAAGACTTCTTTCCGCTCTCAACTCGATAGATTCGAGAATGTTTCATGGCTTCGTGCGCTTCCCAGACATTTTTTTTTTTTTTTTTTAGTGGAATCGACCCCTGGGGAAGGCTATCACTGCATCGAGGCCCGGGGCGTGTGTGTGTGGCACTGAGGGAAAGTGATTACTTTTGAAGAAGGGACCCGAGGAGAATGCGGGAGCAGCTGGCTTCTCTCTCTCTCTCGAGGCGGATCATAAAACTTTCAGACGTGGAATTCCTGATTGTCTTATGGGACAAGGACGTGTCTTCAATCATGATAGTGCGGAACCGGAAAGAATGCGAAGGGGCTCGCCTTTCCCTCGATCGCGTCTTGGGAGGAGATGGGCCGAGAATGAGGGGAGCAGAATGGAAATAATAATTGAAAAAAAAAAAAGCTTTGCCTGAATCTGTGCCTCTAAAGTCGCTCATTTATATTCATAAGACTTAATGCATCGTTATTGCATTACGTACCTCATCGATGGATTCAAAATTCAAGCTGATTTGCACGAGAATGAGCTCGTCCCTCTTCAACTTGATCTCGAGGCAAATGAGGAAGATAGTGGAAGGAAATGACTGCCTGGGCCCTCAGATAGTTATTTGATCGATGCACGCGTGATCACCCGAGATTGGTGCTAAAAAGCTTTCTCCTGTCTCGGGATAAAATAATTCCACGACTCACGCATCCTAAGAAGGAAAGAAAACGGGGCTGTTTGGCATGGCAGACTGTGCTCGGAGAGCGGTCTTGCGTCGAGAGTGAAGCCAAACACGGAAAGTCGCACGATCTGTCTAAATGTGAACCTTGAGATTCGCGACAAACAACGAGAAAGGACCAAATTGTTTCTTGAGATTCGTCACCGCTCGCGTCCCTGTGGATGACGTCAGTCCGCTCTCCGAGCGGCCCTGGGCCTGCATGAAGGAGAGAATGAGTGAAAAATAGCCGACGTTCAGGAGACTTTAGGGGCTTCTTTTCATTTCTGCTCGCTCTCTTTCCCGTTCCTTCCTGCCTCCTTCGCCATCCTACGAGAGGATGAATGACTCTGGCATTCATATTTCATGGCCAGATACGCCACGGAACTGCTTAATTGGAGGCTGGCTTTTTCTCTCTTTCCCCTCGTTCTCTCTACTTCTCTCTCTTTCTCTCTCTCTCTGCTGAGACCTCACTCCCATAATTCCGCACAAAAGAGCCTCGTAATGACGCGTCTCGGAACCGGGAGGCCGAAGTTAGTGATGGCAACTCATCATAATTGCACCGCCGAGAAGGAATCGGGAGTTTCGGCACGATCCTCACCGGGGGGGAATCATCCGCATGCGAATGGGCGAAGTGCTGGTCTCGCGATTAGGGGCCGGGCATTCATCAAGGTCATCCTCGGGGTTGCGTGAAGATCTCGGAGATGAATTTTTAAATCGGACCTCGTCATAGATGTCGAAGACGACTATCGGCGATCGATCCGAGCGAGAACCGGCCTCGAGACTGAACCGGAACGAGACGAGATCATCGAGAAAATGCAGGCTTTCTTCCCACTCCCAGCACGTGTTTCCCATTTCCCGGGGCCTCTTCCCCTTGCCTTTTTCACCGCCAGCACATCCCCATTTTATTGGGCTTTTCTTCCCTGCATTTTATGCAGCCAGCCTCGGCACCGGCACGAGACAACTCGTCATGGATCGAGTGGAGAAGCTTCAATATCGTTCCGCTACGCAAACACTCGTATGGGGGAAATAATTCTCGCCCCCCCACGTGAAACCGACCGACGACGGCGGGAAATGGAATTCTCTCTTCCATCTTGTCTCTCCACAGGTCCCTGACAACAATGACGACTTTCTCGTCGGTCGGCCTGATGGATGAGAGGAAAAAACGGCCGACGGCCCCGGGCCCGACAGGAATCGGTCGAAATTGGTCGGAAAGATCCGGTCGACAATTAGGGGCATGCCGTTTCCCCCGGGTATTCCCGGAATCGCGATCGAATGATGCACGGAACCTCATCGGTCCCCCCCTTTTCGTGATGTGGATCGCCCGACTTTTTCCCCCGAATTTATTGGCCCCGCTCTGGGACGCCTAATGCCAATTTCGGGCAGATGAAAAAAAAAACCACGTCATATCACCGTCCGCCATCGGAATTCGGTTCTCGACGAAGCGCCAAAGACCGTCAAGACTATCTGGAACCTTCCCCATTTCTCTTTTTTTCTCGTTTTCCGCATAAAACAAATCACCACTCGAGAGAGAGATAGACCTGCGGTTGGTTCATACCAAGAAGCCCCGCGGTCCTCCCCCCCTCCCCCCCTCCGCCCCCCCTTCCCCTCCCTCCCCTCCGAAATGATGTTGACACGAGGAGATTGGTTCCAATAAACGGCACTCGATTCCC
>CAJPEV010003616.1:0-29240 GCA_905338385.1 Darwinula stevensoni | reverse complement strand
GATAAACCTCGGAAAGTTTAGGATATTAAATAGGCTATGCTGCAAATGTGAAAGGATCCTACACTAGATTTGAAACTTGAATTCGTAAACAATTTGCCGATTCCGAAATTAGCATTGCTTTTGATTGTAAAATTCATGCAAACCTACACCTACCGTTGGGCCTACTCGGTAAACTCATCTTGGCAACACGATAAGATTGGTCTGCCTTGCTCTGGTGATGTACGGCGGGAAAACCCAAGTCCAACCAAAAGCTACTCAAAAACCTTAACTCCCTGCTTTTCAGGTAGAGCTGAAACTTGTATTAACATGGAAGTCGCCATTTTCCTATAATGACATTCGGCGAGCGTTTGGCTGTTCCGGTCCCAGTGTTCGAACAGGAGTAAGGTTTCAAATTATGCTTCCCAGAGTGGACACATCCAGACTCTGGCTCTGATCCGTCAATGAAGTTAAGGCAGAAGAGAGTCTCAACCAATAAGGTTATGATCCCCTTTGGATGCAACTCTCTGCATATGATAAAAAATTATTTTCGGTCTACAATAAGGGACGAGTCATACAAGGTTGCTGATGCTGAAGCGTCGAGACGGCAGCCAAATCAGTACCTTAGGCCAATACTGGTGGAATCCTCAGGATTCCCATGATGTGTCTCCAGCGAAAATTGTAGGCATGAGTTGTGTGGATGCTGTTGGAAGCCAATTTACGGGAAAGAATGTGCAGTACAGTAGATTCGAATTCCCCCCCCCCCCCCCAAGATTGGATAGTTACTATTGGCATGATCATAATAGGATTTGCTTGCTCCTTATGGAAGCTAAATCCATCAACTGCGCACATTCGACGCTTTCATGCAAGGACGATGTGCAACTTGGCCCTTGCTGGCAACATGTAATGAAAATACATTCAAAGACGTCCTTCTGCACTTCTACGTAGCCAGTTATACAACATCAGAATAAACAACGGGTTTGATTGCCACTCTTACTCCCTAAAATCTGAGCTTTAATATATTCCCTCATCCTAAGATGACACAATGCTCAATGTTGCTACACATTAGAAATTCAAGCAACGAAAAATGGATCTGGCTGAAAACATCTAGATCCGCACCTAATCAGAAAATGAATGAAAATTTCGTGAACTAACGCGTGTCCGCAGACTAATGGACGAAGACACATCTGATTGCATTCTCGATGGAGTCTGCCTCCCCAGCAATCCCCACATTTTCCCTCGCAAATGTGCCTGCAACCAGGGAGCTCCTTTGAACAAGGAACTTTACACAATTCCAACAGCTCCTTCAGGTCAATATTTTTCCTTGAATCGCAGCACGGAACGATGACAGCATGGCCACAACTGGAAAAGGAATTACACCATGAGACCGTCTCCAGACGAAGTTAAGAACAGTAGGCTTTTTATTTTTATACTCACATAGATGGAGTATATCCACAGTATGGAACCAGGACCTTGCACTGCATTGTGCATACTTCTCTACACAAGTTCGAGCACGAATGACCGCAACTAAGCGTTCTTTCACAAGAGTATGTGCAATCCTCTCTCTTCGGAATCGACCAACATTCCACCTCCACCTCATGACCGCAGCCAGGAATGGTCTTCTTAACCCGCCTCTTGCATAGTCCACACGCATCACTGCACTTGAGACGACATCGATGTCCACAGGGTAAAGCTCTATTGCATTTCTGCATGCACTTATACGCATTGGCATTAAAATGGCAAGGAAGTTTCTCTTCATGTCCGCAAGGCAAGATGCGATCCATTACCACCATACATGGGGGACAAGGGTATATCCCACACTTCGCTTTGCACTTGTGTTCCTCGTTGCACATTCTTTCGCATGGCTTTTGACAGTCGTACTTGATATGCTCTGGATCATCCTGAACGTGACACTTTCGATTACACTGATGTCCACATTCCAAGCGTGCGACACAGGGAATCTGACACTGCACCTTATCGGGATCAAGATGACAGGGCATTTCATTTGAGTGTCCACATGCTGGGATCGTCTTGACTATGGGGATTCGACAAGGATTACAATTCTCCCAGCACCGTTTAGCACAGTCATGGGTGCCTGCAGGGCATTTCTTCAAGCAACTCTCATTGCACCTGAGTGACTTGTGTTCTCGATCATAGGCATGGCACGCCTTTGGACATACGTGGCCACAGAACATCTTCACTTTGCACTGTAAGTGACAACCTCCACCAGGAGGGAAGTGACATGGAAGAGAAGCCCTGATAATCTGATCCCTATGAACAGAACATTGGAGCTCCAACTCGGTTCCGATTGCTTCCTGTTTCTCCAGAGCTTCCAGCATCTTTTTCCAAATCTCAGATCCACTGCAGAGTGAATCCATGTTTCCCACAATGTACAATCCCCATTTGGCTCTCGACAGAGCAACACACACACGATTCTCCGTCTTCAGAAACCCAATCTTCGCTTCTTCATTACTCCTGACAAGCGAGAGCAAAATGATCTTGTTCTCCTCACCTTGGAAGTTATCTACAACGGTGCATCGAACTCCTTTGCAGTCCTCATATCGGTTACCCTTCAGCATCTATAAGGATAAAATACCAAGACATAATAGTACTTGGCATGTTGACATGGCAGTTCCTAGTGGAGGACGATTGGTTCGTACCTGCTTGAAAGCCAGAAGTTGGCCACTGTAGGTTGTAAGGATTGTGATGTCATCTGGAGTATATGCGTCCTGGCGAAGGAGCCTCTGACATAACGCAAGAACGAATTCTGCTTCAAACAAGTTCTTGTGACTTCGCAAATCCTCTTCCTATCAAGTAAGCGTTGTCAAATGAGAATGGGGAACAACAGAGTCAAAGAGTCTCTTTAATGGCGAAAGTGCTCACTTCAGCTTCCTCATGTGCATGAGTAAGGAAGAAAAGATTCTCTGACATCCCCGAAATGTTTGGGTAGTTCAAGACGGAATCATGATCAATGAGATCGGGATAGATATGGGGGGTGATTAGGCAGCTGATGGCTGGCCTCATTCGATATTGAATTCTCAGCCGTTTCACCTGGATCCCGTTGTTCACTGCACGCTCAAACATGCTCACGTCCAGATGGTATCTTCGCGCTAGCTCATACACTGTTGGATTTGGTCTGAGCTGCTGATGGTCCCCTAATATAAAGAAAATATTGCTATTACGAGGGTTAAGGGTGCCAAAGTAGTGGCGATTCTGCTCTGTGGTGAAGTCATGGATTACGGCCCGGTGATAAGTACAACGGCTCCTGCGATAGTAGAAAGGGTTTGTGACGAAGTGGCTAAACCACTCACTATCACACATCACTTTTCCACATAGTAAATATTATAAATTATTGTTTCAGAATTGCCACTACATTTAATTCCATCTCGTACATCTCGTTTTCTTGTTCTATGAGGCAGTTGTATCTTAAGAGGTAATACCCATGATTTGGCCACAGCATAACTTATCCATAGAAAACTGGCACATCTGAAGAAGAACTTGGGAAAGATTTGAAACCTGGTAACCTTAATTATTTGAACCAAAATCTTCCCATTAATGATGCAATATAGCGCCTATGGAGCGGCTATTTCAGTGGGGTCGGGGAGTGGCACTTTAATTTAAGACCTTAGTACTTTTTATGCAGGACTTGATCTTTTCCCACGGAGAACGTACGGGAAGACGCTCGAATTTCTCGCTTCATTTGCTTAAACAGATTAAGCAGTCCAAGGAGAATCCTGTTAATAGTTGAGAAGGCATGGGGTCTTCACTGGATGGAATGAGGATAAGGAAAACGGTTTATTTTAATTGTAAAAGCTGCCTCTGGTTCCCCGACTTAGGGATTAGCAGATTCGAGCGTGGTAAAATATATATGATCACCTAAGACTCTTACTGGACAAGCACTTCCATGGCGGGAAAAGAGATGCGATGAATGAATAAAATCACTATGGGGCTCAAAAGATGACAATCGAAGGAAGTACTACTCTACTACTCCTTGGAATACTTCTAGCCAGACCAAGAGAGACTCGATGGCAAGGGAGGGAAGCTCGATAACGATGCACAAATGCAGAATCTCTCTCGAAACCTTTTTTTAATCGCCTGAATGTCATGCTACACATCAGCACCTGACGTTGACCCCAACGCAGGGGCTGCGGGACAAGTCTACGAGGGCCACATGCTGGGAACCATCGTTTTTGGTTCCGACATCGTAAATGTGGAATTCCAATATAGGCCCAACGTGGGTGTGCCACTGGGTCTGTGGTGGGGTTCCAATGAAGCTCTGAACCTGTTAATGCTTTCAGCTTCGTGAATGCAGTCAAATATACGAAGTATTCTCGAAAAGAGCTTTAACGCATAGACAACCCATGTCATCCACATGTGGCTCACAGAGCCTTAGCGTGTCACAAAACCCTGGCAGTCAGTGTCTTAAAATTATGCCACACGATGCCTTTGTGTCAAGGGCAGTAGGGACTATCCAATTATGACTTTACTCACCGATCAGTATGAGCTGCTGGCAGGTCCGCGAGAGAGATATCACAAGATGGGCTTCCATGACTTCGGCAGCTTCTTCAACGATCACTGCGTCCGAAATGTAGAATAAGAGGTCATTTTGGATCTATTCTGTATAATTGTGATACCTTCAACATTTACAGATTCAATTTCATCTCGAGGGAGAAGGAAGTCATATATTAAGACAATGTATTCAGAATCGAGGGAGAATTGCTGATGATTTTTCAAGGAGAGACTCCTGCTTTATCAAAATTCCGTTCTCGATGGGCTGAAGCAAATTATGAAAATTTTTTCTTGAATGTCTCGATTCACAATTTGAGGTTGGAGATGCGCAACTGCTTCATCAGTCGCTATCGTTCCGCATCAACTGCTCTCCTAATTCGATCCACCGCGTCGAATTCGTTATTGCGGATGATGCTGAAATTGCTTCTGCTCGTTTTATCGTTTTCTCTGGTCTTTGCATGCCCTTCGCAGACTTAATTATCCTCTGCCCTTAAAAAAAAAACTATTTTAATGAAATTGACTAGGTTTGCGGTTATGAGAGACGCAAGAGAAAAAAAAATAACACAAAAAGAAACGATAGGCTCAAAATAAAGTCAAATGACGATTGGCATGAAACCAAGAAGGTTGGAACTTACATTCCTTTTGTAATCTATATGTTGCGTAATGAGGCACAGGCCTACAACAACAGCTCTCGATAGCTTCAAAGGAATTAGGCACAATTATGCCATCACCGCCTGCCGATTCCGAGCACCAGACCAAAAACTCTGAATCATTTTTTGCCTGCATTCTGAGAATTGGAATAGGGGCTTGGGGTTCACAGCGACGAAAAGAATAGCGATAACATCTAATAACTGTGCTGCGAAGAACTGACTCCATGCAATTATCGGAGCCTCATTTGTGCGAGTCCGCTTTCCATCCGAACTCACCGATTTTGTTGCCGATGTTTTGAAGCAATGCTTGGAACTTGGCAGCTCCAGAAGTGGTCATGCCGATCACCTCGGCCCCCTTCAATGCATACAGTTGGGCGATTCCCTGCAGGTCTCGGAGTTTATCCACGAATTCCAAATAGGTCCGGGATTTTTTCACGAGCTCATTTCGGGTCCAGACGAAGACTTGTCCGTGCCAGAAGGCCACCAACTCCAGGCACTCGGAGAGGCTCAATCGCCGAAGAGTCTGTTCGTCGAGGTTTCCCTGCTGAAGAATCCTGGGCTTTGGGGGGATCCTACGGGGATCGATCTTCAATAGAGGATGGATGTTCTCGAATAATTCCAACTTATTGCGGACTTTCGGGTAGTTGATTTCAGCGTAGGCGATCTTCGATTCTTCCTGGGGAGACGGATCTTCGATGCCCAGGTAATGCTCGAGCTCTGAAGCTGCATTCTGGAAATCCAGCTGCAGATTTTCGATTAATGACTCAAAATTTACCTTCAAATATGTGTCTGTTACATGGCTGGGCTTGCTGTCTTCAGCAGGGAAGATCGAATCGAAGTCGTCGTCGTCGACAAACTGTGCCATTCGAAATGCTTGCGCATCCTCGATCTCCTCGTCTTCGTCTTCGTATTCAGCCTTTTCGTGCTGCCGTCGCTGCATCGGTTTTCGAACTGGTTTCTCACGGGGAGCCACAGACTTCCGCCTCGTGAGATCTCGCTGGATGCCGTCCTGCATCCGTCGACATTCTTGCTGCAAGAGTCCCACTTTCTCAAATCCACTCAACCAATCAGAGAACTTCCGGATAACGCGATGCGTCTCTCCATTGATGATTCCCATGTCTTTCATGGTCTGAGGAGAGACCAATCCCAATCCTTCCTGGAGGAGGGAAAGCGTCTTTTGATAATACTTCACCTGTTCATTGAGGGCATTCATATCACATATGTGCTGCCTTCTCATCTTTGCGAGCACTATATCATCAACACTTGACTTCATCTGTCGAGTTTTCTCTTCCCATTTCCTAATGTGATATGCTTCCATGTGAGGAGACTTAGAACGGCCCCCGATGCGAACTATTTTCTTGGTAAACGACAAGATCCCCTCCAGGAACTGATCCAGGGCATGATTTGTGAAGCAGATGACAAGGATGGGGCCAGCTCGTTGCGTTAAATTATTTTTCAGCAGGGTCTCCACAACTTTGAGTCCTATGTATGTCTTCCCCGTGCCAGGAGGGCCTTGAATGACGGAAAATTCTTGAGTCAGAGCGCTCTGAAATGCCTGCAATTGTGACTCATCAAGGCCAAAGTCTTCAGCAGGAGGCCAGTATGCTTTGGCTAGGAGACGAACCAAACCAAGGCGACGACGAGTAAAGGAGAAATTATATTGAGCTGGAAGGAATTTTGGTGGAGCATCTTTCATTGCCCCATAAACAATGTAATCGGTGAGAGGAAAATTCTCTTCATCACATTGCTGGAGGGAGCGTAGGACATGTCGGTATACCTCAAAGTATGCTGATGATGATTCGATGATGATCTTTTCACCCTGCATCCATGCATCAAGGTCGAACATGTCACTTTGTGGACTGATGGTGAGTAGGCCTTTCTTCAGTTCATCAGGGTCTCTTTTCGATATAGTCCCAAATGTGAGATGGTGGAAGTCAAGATCGGCGAAGCAAAGGAGAGACCCCGTCATGAATCGCTTGGTAATGTCCCATTTCACCCTAGAGAAACGAGAGACATCAAACTTGAAGATGAGGTGGATTCCATAGAAGTCGTGATCCATGTGGTGAAATGTGACTCCAGTGTAGACACGGATGTCTTGATGTCTGAATTGTTTATTCCTCATTCCCTCCAACATATATTCATTGATTCCATTCCGTAAAGGAGCGACAAAATCCTCTCGTAGAAGCCGGAACTGCACGTCTAGATAATGCTCGACGTTCATATAAGCACCTTTCGTGATGTTGGATCGAAGGAAGGGAAGTTGGCCTTCCAGGATTTCCCCAGAAGTGGGGATGATAGGAATTTCCCGAAAGTTGTTCGGAGCTGATTCGAGATGAAGGCGATTCAGACGTTCTTCGACCATGCCCTTCATCGCATGAGGAGAAACCAAGGTCCTGTTCGCATCTTGAACTGATGCGAGGAGTTCGGCAGATTTGCTTTCCAGACCGTCTACATCATATTTCCTTGCCTTAAGAAAGAGCACGTAGTTGTTACAAGCATGAATTGCTTTCATCATGCTGCCGGCAGAGACACCTTGGTACTTCGTGGCAAGAGCCTTTAGTATCAGAAAGAACTGCTGCAGCAGCTGGCATCCCACTTCAGTTTTGGAGGGGTTGCACTGAAATTCAAGCAGAACTCTGGAAGAGCAGACTTCTAGGAACTCGCTCTGTAGCAGCATGGTGAGAGCAGCATTCACCATATTTTCACATCCGTCCACACAGCATATTTTTGCAAACACTCCCATGATAAGGACGACCCAATTACTTTTTTGGAAAGTTTCTGGATTAGAGAGGAGTCTCCGAAAACTTTCATTGGGATCCATGACTGCCATAACTGCTTCCAGTGGAGACGATTTTGTTGCAATCTCAAGCAGCTGTGTGTATTCAATGTCATAGGGTTGTTTGATGTCTTTAGATGTCCCAGTTGCTCGCCCTCTTCTTGCTCCCATGTGTCGGCTTCTTGAGCTGGTTTCAGTTCTGCCTTGCTGTCCACTCATCTGGCCTAACATGAAATGTATGAAGTCATGTGGTTACGAGTTACAAGCCTGCAGAAATATGCTGTAGTTCTATCTTTAACAAAACATTTAAGACCTGATTAAAGGTTATCTGTATCGGCTTTTGCATATCAATACGGCAACAGCACCATGATAGCGAAATGGATGACTCACTCAGTCCCAATCGACGAATTGGATAAGAATTGACGAAAGGGTTGGCGATATTGGGAAGTCGTCCCCATTGCATCATGGATTCATGGGATTTTAATGAAGTACGATGATTTTGTTGCCTCGGTTCCACCCTGGCTTTGTAGCATGTAGTAAAGGATGATAGGTTCACATGCGTCCTCGATTTGCATGCGAACGGAGGACGATTTTGCTGCTTCCTGCGCATGTTGGTCCTGGAGTTATTGGAAGGTCGATGGTGATGACGCCGTCCGCCCCACATTCCGGTTTCATGATAAGATGAAGAATAGGGATCATCTTCCTGCCCCCACATATCTTCTGATTCATGATGGTGCCGTCCGCCCCACATTTCGGTTTCTTCATAAGATGGAGAATAGGGATCATCTTCCTGCCCCCACATATCTTCTGATTCGTGATGGGTCCTTCCTCGAAAAGGAGGTTTGAAGCCTCGCCTCCCTGTCCGTCGCTGCATCTTCCAGTCACTTTCTACATGTGATCATTTTTCAAGTAGCATATAAAACAGTTAAATTAAACCGTCTTCACGCGTTTGATTAACCCTTTCACGCATGGTGTCCACGAGAGTGGACGGCAACTTTTTTGGCGATGATGATGGTTTTTAAGATATGGTACCCATACCTAGAAACTTTTGACGTATGCAGTCATCTCAAGGGCAAATAGTCTCTTCTGTGTTGCTTTCTGGCGGCTAAAAATTCGACCACTACGGCAAAGTACCTCCTTAAACGTGAAACTAAAAAGGAGTATTTTCATTTTGCTCGAAAAAATTCATTCATATGTGAAAGGGTTAAAAGCATCTAAGGAGCCAATATCTCAAACAACGAATTCGCTGAAATGAACCCATAACATTGAAGGTTTAACCGTCTCGGATATAAAATCGGTAATGGTACTTCTATTCAGGGCTGTACTGGTGTGGTGACGCCCAGGCACATTTTCAACGGGATTGGGTGCATCTGAACTACGCGACTCCCGCAACGAGGGAATAATGACACGTGTTGACCGTTTAGGGTGGCAGACAAAGGTAGGGGAACAGCGTTCTCGCAAGTTTTCTCCTGTTTCTGCCCGTTTCTACGCTACGCCACCGCATAAAGTAAGCTTATCATTAACGTTATCCGGCAGAAGCCTTCCCTGCCGTGCGGTGGGACACCCCAGGAACTTTATTTAACTAGGATTACATTCCTGCTTCGGTTTCACTATAAACAAGGAATGATACACTTGAGAGCCGCAGCTCCAACGAATGACGCCCGTCCTCGAGATTCACTCATCAACGTACACTAAATTCCCAAGACAAGGCTGTCCTTTTCATATGGACACTATGGCCATATGCTTGAGATAAACGGTACTCTATATCACTTCCCACTTTTATTTCTAAGATAAGCCATACGGAAAGCTCTCGCAAAAAGGGAAAAATAACCGTTTGTGAGGGTGACTCGTGTAAAAACGATTTTGTTCAGAAAACAAAAAGAAATTTGTGCCTAGTGCCTGAAAAGGTACGCAAGCACACAGACTCACCATCACGACGCCATTCTCAGGAAGAGGTGACGAACGGCGCCGGTCAAAGTCGACCTCAGAAATTAAAGAGCCCGGTCCTGATAACGAAGTCAACTTCGCTTATCGGCCAGCCCCTTGAAAGCTTCATCGAGTTCAACATGCTCGATTCTTATTGCTCTCAAGGTCAGGACAGGCGCTTCCGGTTAAAACTGAAAAGGTGCCTAAAACCAAACTGGCAGGAGTTCCGCACCTGCTGAACAAAGGAACACAACATATGAAAGTGTAACGCATTAGATTTGAACGATGTAGGAATAAACTTGAACCCTCAGGTCACGTCGTTTTACACGCCACGTATGCCACGTCGCATCGACCATGGCCATCATAATAGAATCCGAGGGTGCATTAACGATGGAGGTGGCTTCGTTGTTGAGCGAGTGCTTTTGGATTGGCCTTGAATGAGAAAACCCAGCGGATATTGGGAATCTCTTGAGTCGATGTGAGACATAATTAGGTTGGATGGAACTGGCGTGGATAACCTTTTTTTTTATCTGCCTAATTCTTTACTAGTCAGAACAGATTTACGCAGGTTGAGAACGAGATAGTCACAGACATTGGAATGGCAACAGTTCCAAATAAAATACAAAATTTCACATTAAAAATTTTCATGAGAATTCTGAAGCAGAGAATAAGGCGTGCCTTCGGTGATCCATCGATTGGAAGCAGCTGAGCGGGCTGCCTCGACGTCGTGCTTGCGAGTTATAACGCGAGCGGGTCGTTTGCATGGAAAACCTGCGGAACTGTTTTCGTGATGGGAATCGATGTCAGGAGTTCCCAGAAGGAACAGCAGCGGGCGCGAGAGAGGGAGAGCGCGTTCGCTGGCTCGGAACCCGAGACCCATGTTTGCCGAGGCTCCCCCCGCTCCCTGCGTCCTCACTGGAAAAGGAGTCAAGAGGCTCAAGATTCCGGACGGATTGCCTCTCATTCAGGAATGAGAGTGAGAGGCAATCACCTTATCGCTGTTTTTTTTATGGCGGGGGGGAGGGTCGTCCATACCTTTCTCCATATCCATTTTTCCATAGCGATTTCACTGGCTGTCTGCTCGTATGGCACTATGGCCTTCGTCCCTGTGTCCATTGTTCCTGATGGCCGCGGGGCGGGGCGGGGCGGGGGTCCGGTTCCGGAGGTTCTGTAGCAGATAGCATTCGTTCACCCTTTTCTTATGGCTTTACTCGTTTCCGGTACTTCGCCAAATTTACTGACTCTCACGAGGAAGCCCAAATACCCCACGTATTATTCTAGCTGGAGGCATTCCGAAGCGTCGTCATACAGAAGTTAAAATTGAGAAAAAAAAAAGACGTAAATTCACGGTATCTCTCGATGCTCTCTTTCTCGTCTGGTCCAGGTTAGGCGGGGTCTAAAATGCCTACCCCGACGTGCCGCCGCTGGTATGAGATGAGTGGAGGCTTAAGCTAGGTTCACACCAACCGCAAGGTATAACATAACTAACATAAAAATAGCACAGCACCACTGCTAGATAAAAGGGGGGGGGGGACAAAGGGGGTTGTTGCCCCGGGCCCCACTCTCCCAGACCCCCCCCTCCCCCCGAAGGAAATTAAAAACGTCAAGTATTTGCGGTAAGTAGCGGGGGGGGGGGGGGGCCAAGAATTCACTTGCCCCGGGCCTTAATCCGGCCCTGCACAGCCCCTAAAGATTCTTGTTCACACTGGCGTCGCGCTATGTCATCAATATGGTGCATCACAAAGGCCTCTAGGCAGCGGGCTGTGTGAAGTCCGAGTAGACCTTGCTTAATAAAAATCCCTATTGTTCCCTTTTTCCCTATTATGGATGTTGATGCCCTGCTTTTGACATCGATCCTTCCAACCGTGGCATGTCACGTTCGGAAGCAGAGAAGAGATCGTCAGAGACGAAGGCGGGTATGGGTTCGAGAAATCCTCACTCCCCAATAAGTGCTCATTTCAGGCTAAGTAAGGCCTAGTTAAATATACGCGACAGTACAACCTCGCATAAAGGTCCTGCATCTAGGGGGCATTTTTAGGTACCAGCGGTTCTCGTCCAGGTCGGTTCATAGACCACTGGCCAATGGGGACTATAAGGGGTTCCTCCGTGCAAACCACCATGATGAGTTTGACGACACACATCTCTGCTCTGATCGGCTGAGCGTGTCATGGGTTCCTTGTGCGCTTAGTCTAGGGCTCAACTCCTCGCACAGACCTTCGAGCTGGGGCCTGTTCCTCGCCTGTGCTAAACTTAAATCTAAATCTAAATCTAAATCTAAAAGCAGTCTAAAAACAAAAAGTCTATTCTTCGCCCTGACCATTTAGACCAAGATTTAGCCTAAGATTTAGATTTAGATTTAGATTTAAGTTTAGCACAGGCGAGGAACGGGCCCCAGGGGTGTCAAACATAACGGCCCGCCGTCGGTTCGTGAAATTTCCGCTTGGATCGACTTTCAGCACAAATTTCAATGAAAAATTATGGGTATGGCCCGCAGACATCTGCAGGGTAAGTAATGCGGCCCGCCGACCGATTCGAGTTTGACACCTCTGCCTTAGAGGACCCCATCTCGCCCGTACCTCGTTCGCCTCCATCCTCTCTGCCCCGCTCCAGGCGACAGTTCTCCCCTGCTGAATCCTCAAAGGAATCTCCTTGTCGCTCTTCCTCTCCGAGCTCCTCCTGTGCAAAGAAAGGACACCTGCTCCTCCTACAACTCCGCTCCTTATCTCGCCCCTTCTCGATCTACGGGGTGTTCATAAAGTAACATGACAACTTTTTTTTCTTCTCGTCGCTAACTGAAATTTAACGCTGCAACGCTTAATCTGCTGCAAAAAGCACAATTCCTCACGTCTCACCTGCTAGCACATCTCAACAGCAGGATTCGTTTTGAGCCTCAAGAAACCGTCCGACGTGCCGCGCACCGCAAACAAATGGACGGAGTCAGGGATGAGAGGCAAAGCTTTCCTCGCGTATGACCCCCATCGTGAAATTCGTAGTGAAGGGCATGGGAATCAATGAGGATATTAATACCACAAGGGACGTCCTTGCGTTCGAGTACGTGGCTTCCTTCGCTGAGAACGGAGTCGTTAGGATGCGCGATACTAAGCCCGGCGCACCTCACCATATCATCCTTGTCGAGGCTGTTAATTCCCATAACGACATCATCAAAGATGGCATTCTGGCTGACTGCGCTTGAGGGTTCAAGAATTCCTTCTCTCATCCAGAATCTCACCCAGAATCATCTAGTGTTTTAAGTGCCTCCAATATGGACAATGCAAGGCTGACCTTGACGCTTGCTCCACTGGATAAAGAATTTAGAGAAAATCTTGATGCCAATATTGGCCCAACAAGGGGCCCGGTAGCAATCCCAATAATAGTCCAAATTGTATATTCCTTGGCAGCCGATACTGATCCAATATTGGGGTGCTACTGGGGTATGTCCTCCACCAATGAAGTGCCGAAAAATGGCCATCCAAGCTAGAGTCATGAAGGGACCATTGTTGGGCCAAACTATTTGGTAAGGTGGGATGTTCTCGATGGTTCGCGCGGCCGATTCGCATGGAGATGGGGGGACAGTATGAAGCCATGAAGGATGTCAGATGCGGCATTTCACGCGTACGCCTAGCAACCCCGTCTACGCGGCCGAGAGCAGCCGCTCTCCCCCCGTTGTATACTGTACTGTGTATCCATCAGCCGCCAGGGCTGGAACATAGAGTAGAGAGTATAACCTGAGGCTTCCGCTCCGCTCCAATCCCATTCGTTGACAGGGTCCCAATATACTGTAGATGTCGCTGTCGATCCTCAACCTAGCGGGCGCGCATCAACAACTCCTCCATGGCCGAGCAGCGGACTCAACGAGACACGTGTGTTACGTTGAGGGATCACATTGGGTCGAATCCCCGAACGAGTCGATTCCCGATTCCGCTGCCACGAAGCACGCCTCATGGAAGTGTTGATAACAAGCCACCAGATGTCTATAATATTTCGACCCTCCCCTACCCCTCGGAGTGTCGCCTCTAGTTACACTCTCTACTCTATGGCTGGAAGGGAAGTGGATGTTTTTTGTGGAAGACGAGCACCCCGACCCAGGAGGAAAGCTGCGCATGCGCAGCGGGTCGCGTTGTCCGGTCGCTATGGTTACTGCGGATAGACGGAATGAAAAAAAAAAAAATTTGACAGACCGACGGCAATATCTGGCGTTTCTCCATGGTACCTACGGGAATGCCAGGTAAAAAGTGACAGACCGACCGCAATTCGCCGGCTTGGAGACATCTGGCAGCAGGAAGCAAAAAAACGAGCATGGGGGAGTCAAACGCGCAAGCTTCAACGCGTTTCTTTTGGAAGTATGCAGATAGAGGCTGCTTTAACTACGGAAGTGCTTCTCTTTCTCTGCCAGAAGGATTTCCTCAGGCCAAGAATGATTATGCAGCAAGTCAGGGGTCTCAAACTCGCGGCAGCATGTGGTCCGCAAACGCTCTCTATGCCTGCGTGCGCCGAGAGAAAAACGTTTCAGGCCCAATATACTCAATCGGGGAAAGCCTTCAGACAACGACCGACAGTTATTTTCCGAGTTCAGTCAATCTTCACGGGCGATTTAAGGCGCGAAGATTAATCGAAGTGAAGAAATTGAAAGCGTGGAGAACGAGTACGCATAAATGCTCTATCGCAGAGAGGTGAGACGGCTGAGTCGGGGGAACGCGCCGACGTCTTTGCCTTTGAAAGTTCTTTGCCCCATGGGACGAGATTAACACCTTCACGAATGGCAAGGATTGTGCAATTCTGTGAAGACATGACTTCCCCCAGTCGTGGGCGGCGCCATACCAAAAGCGAGTCATCTAGTTTAATTGCCCCGGAAGAATATAAAACAATTCCCTGTGAGAGCAGCAGATAAAAACGAGCACTTCACGGCGATAGTGCGTTGTTAGGAAAGATAGGTCTTTTGTGTCGCCCGTCCTCGCTTGCTGTTCGTCTTGTCCCTTTTGAGGTAATGTTCTTGTCATGCTCCGAGAACGAATTCCTCGTCAGAACTCCTGACGCGGGGACCACAGGGGATGGGAATAACGATTTCCGCGATTTCGCGGTTCGTTGGCAACCGAGACGAAAAGTCTCGCATCCACACGAGTGGCTTCGAGACTTGATTCACGGCTTCAAGACCGGCTAACTCCCACGTTATATCCCACCCATACCGGTGCATGACGGTTAGGTAATTGGACGATTAAATAACGCTTCAGCAATTAAACTCCCTTACCAAAAAGTTACCGGTGATTAACATGTAATTTGGTCATGGTGAGAGTTTACAAGTTTTTGACAACCTATGGTGGAAGTGACAGGAATTTTACATAGAACCATTCGCTCTTCCTCTGGAAGGGGAGAGACGGCAGGATACTGCTGTGTCGATTACTTGTAGATTCCATGAAAATGACAGGGGGATGTGAAATTGCCATGTAATAGGTATGGGCTGGGGCCAGGGAAATTCATGGCTAATCTGACTGGAATCTAGGGTCGAAGCTGCCTACTGTTATCAAGCTGTGTCTATACGAAGAGATGACCAAGCGTTAGCCTGGGCCTCAGTCTATGGCAGACAATGCACTGTCTGCATGACAAAATAAATGAATGAATTCGTGTGGAAAACATAGGAACTTGGGAAAAATGCAAACCGCACTTCCCGCACGGAATACCTTCGCGGGATTGGCTCTTCCAGAAAGAGCCCACCACTGCACTGCGTCTCCTATCACGAGTCATAGATGTAATGCAGTGATGCACAACCCGCGACCCGCGGGCCGCTTGTGGCCCGCAGAGACCTTTTTTGCGGCCCCTTGGATGCCTCCGGTCTCTAAAGATCCATATTTATATGCGGCTTATTTATGCTCATGTTCGAGGGTGTGCGGCCCTCCATCCCCTCAAACATGAGCCGAAATCTAAATTTTGGCCCTCTACGGGGAAAAGGTTGTGCACCACTGATGTAAAGGAAGGGGGGAAAGGCCCGTGAAGGTCTCTGTTTACGGTACTCCTGGAATTTTTCATATATATTTTTCCCACTCATCCAGTCCAGCCTGATTCCTTATCATTTTCCCATTGACGCAATAATAAAGGACTAATATTCCCCTACACACAACTGCACGAAAGACCTGCTCCCAATCTTTAGAGCCCAGCAAAATACGATATAAGGCGATTGCCACTTTTTTATTCTTGAAACACCGACAAAGAAAATTGCTTCTGTACCGTGAATTCGTGAGCGATATGCTTACATTTTATACAAAACCATTCTCTGCTCCCTCCACTTTTGATTTGCGCTAAAAAAAAAAATTCAAATAAAGGCACGAGCAAAGAATACCAGGCAATTTTCTCAGAGTTCGTAAAAAATTTCCCGTGAGAAACAATCCGGGGAAGGGTTGAATTCAGACTCGCCATGGACTCGGAGTACCTTAAACCACTGCAGGACTCCATCTGCCTCCTTTGGACGGGGAGAGTCTACTTGTCCGAACCACTAATAGGAAATACAGAACATTCAGCGGTAAATTTTCTTTCTTCCGGAGTCCAAAGCGGCACCTTCTCTTAGTGTCACGTAACTGTACCGTGTTACTCCTATACGCTTGACCCAAACCGAACTTATGTGATAACGTGGAATGTTCTTTCTCTACAGACAGAGATTTGGAATCGCATGGCTGATCTGTAAATGCCATGGCGATTCCAGGGATCGCCATAGAAATGACATATATGTCAATTACAAAATGGCAATGCCGTGTCATTTACAGGTGGTAAAAAGGGACCTGAAATTTCATGATATGTATTTAACTTGAAAGGGTGCTGTTCCCCGAATACCAAAATAAATAAATTTCCAAATGTGACTTGGAACAGCTGTGCTCGATGTCTCCAAGATATGAAGAAATGTAGTGATTTGAGTCAGAGAAAGGAAAACTGGAAAAAGGAGGATGGGGAAGTATTGTGCATGTTGACTCCTGATTTTATTAATTCCCCTGACCCATGGGTTTTTGTATTTTGGAGACTCAATGAGTGTCATGCGAATTTGAAATTTGAAATCCCGCGACATTCCTTAATTTAACAGAATTCGAAGCGTTTTTCCCGAAGATGTAATCTTTTAAAATATAACCTAACTCATTGTAACCACAGACCATTGTAACCCTTGGGCCACAAGGTATATTCGACAGAGTCGGAGAGAATGGTGTGGGTGGAGACATTTTGTGGCGTCTGCTCCACCAGGAAGGGATGCGTCGTCATCTCGACCCTTGCCTTCGTATGTGCCCTTTCCGAGCAATCTCATACGACCATTCTTGTGGGTGTTGACGACAGTGTATCGTCCACGCGTTCTCCTTCATTTTTAGGCATTAACGATGCCCCACGTGATCGTCCTGGGCATATTGATCGGTGAAGATCATTATCAGGATTACGACGGTGAAGATCATTATCAGGATTACTACGGTGATTATCAGAACGACGAAGTGTAAGTACAAGTCTGGATCTGCCGAGGTTCCGTCGCGCAGATTTCGCCAGATCTCCCAGTGATCGAACCCCGCGAAAATGTTTTCCCGTTTGAAGAGACGATTCCTTGCATGTCAAATTTAAATGATCGGCCATCCCAACCTACTCTCGACCGCTCCCCGATCAACCGCCATTCGCGTCCACAGTTCACCGCATTTTCACTAATTAATCTCGACTCCTCGAATTCCCCCTCCGCGCGAGAAGTTCACCTATCGCTCTCAGAATTTCTCAATCCACCCTTCGAGTCCAACTTGAATATTAACCGCTCAAAATTTATCTTCTCTCTCCAGCCCGTACGATGGATTCTACATTGGATTCCTCGTAGCCTCGCTCATTTATCTTCTCAGTTCCATCCTCCTCTTTTTTGGCGCCGAAAAAGTGAGTCAGCGCGAATTCAACGAGAGAACCAGTCATTCGATTAAGGAAATTGCTGATCGTTTGTTTGCATCTTGCAGAATGTGTGGTACCTGCACGTGCCTTGGATGCTTTTTCAACCGTTGGTAACGGGACTGTTCATGTCCGTGCTCGTTATAGATTCCGAAATTCCAGCCTCCACACCTGGCATGTTCCCCTACACTAGCGTCGGATTTCTCGGTCGATTATCCATCGTCTTCTGTGAGTGAGCAAAATTTATGAAATGAGGCGCCCAACGCTCGGGCCTTATATTGAAGTGCCGCGAACGGAGCACCTCGTACGTAAGGGCACAGAGCGTGAAAATTCCTCGTTTCTCGAAGAACTAGTTGGCGTGATTCGGGTCGAAGTAACTTTGCTAAGCAAATTACGAAGAGTGGGCACATACACCCCTTTGGGTAAAGCGCATTGTGGAATTCTAATTCGTACCGTGCACTCACGTGTTAAAGTCCATTCTTTGGGAAGGATTCTCATTTGTAGGATAGGAAATTTCGTAAGTAATTTTTTATTTCAAAACTCTTCCTATTTGCCATACTTGCGAAAGATATGTGCCCAGCTTCAACATATCGAGAAGGAACACCTAAATTAGTTGCTTTCGAAGCGAGAACCGATTTAACGCCATCCTTCCACAAGAGGGTTCATGACTTATGCGTGGGTGGTGGTGGTGGCGAATTACCAGAGCCTGAAGGGGAGGAACTCGACGCCACCATACCCAGCTGCGCTGCCCGTCCTACAAGACCTCGTGAGAAGTCATGAGAGAAGCATGCTAAATGCAAGTCCGAGGCGTGAAAATGAATTCCCCCTCGAGTCCGTCAAGGGCAATGTCTGAGTGATGAAGGGGAAGTACAGAATACTGAAGTCTACTCTTCGCGTTCCTACATGAACCTTGAGCTTTGAATTATTTTTTATTTCCACTCTTTTAGTATAGTGGAAGTGAAAGGCCGGCGCTGCAGTGGGATAATTTGCAATGAAACCATAATATAGGCACACGCCGAAACTCCTTAGCCTATTGAAAATACTATAGACCCTACGCTGTCATTTACATCTGGAAAAAAAAAAGCACAACTCTACATTCCACAAATTTAGATTCAAGCTGATTCTGATTTCCGAGGTTGCCGCACGATAAGGGCTGGTAACATAGCAGTGTTGGAAAAAAAAAAAAAAACATTGACGCAGGCAGTGGTGAAACACGAAGGGAACAAGGGGCACCAACGCGGCGAACACATACTGTATTAAACGGAGCTTTTCCTGGTAACCTCCACTCGCCAATCACATGCAAGCACGCACTTTCACACTCCGACTTGCACGCGCCTCCCTTCTCTCTCTTGTTGGTGCTTGCACGCTACCCTCTGCCTGCCTATCCCACGCTAGCACTAGCAGCGAACTCAACTTGAGGAAGTAGCCGCAATAATACTAATTCCGTGTCACTATCACGCAGCGTTATGTAACGTAAATATTCTCTGAAATAAAGCTGCATTATCGGATAATGTTCTGTTAAAAAATTCACCCTACATTTAAATTTGAACTTAAATGTTTACAAATTTTTATTTACATCCAGGTTAGAAGAGAAGAAAGGTTGGGCTACATCCCAGTGGGGGTGGGGCTCGAGAGGCAGTGACGTCACTGGTATACACTCTCCTCGGCTGATGGATAAAATCTCCTTTTTCTAGTCTATTTCTCCTCTGTTAAAAATGTCGTATCGGTTAGTTTTTTCTTGCTATATTACTTAGCTCTTTGCATCTCCATTCTATTGCTCTAGAAAAGGGGTGTCAAACTCGATTAGACTGGGGGCCAGATGGAAGCCTTCAGGGGTGATTAGGGGCCACAACAAAACTGTAACATCTTATCTTTAATGCAAACAGGCTGAAGTTTGCAGTTCGTTTCCGTAAGCAACTGTTGAAGAGGACTTAGCGGGCCGGACAAAATGGACTGGCGGGCCGCGAGTTTGACACCCCTGCTCTAGAACGATTGCATGGCTCGATTGTGGCGCTGCCAGATTCATAGCATTCGCAGATGCCGATCGTGTGTGCAGTCTCCGCCTGCAAGAAATGCGCCTGCAGGTTTTGGAGCCGGCGGAGATAAAAGTTAGTTTCATCGTTTCATAGGATCCTGGGTTGGGAAAAGACCAAAGTGATGCGGTGAAAATGCGCGGAATATTCATTTCTGGAAGTGGACTAAGGGAGGGATCCCAAAATAACCCTTTGGGGTCAATTGTCATCTTCCGCCGAGATGATCCAATTTAAATTCCAAGTCAGCCATCGAGTATCCCGAATATTTGTAAGGAAGCGGCTATTCCTCTGGAATCGCTTCATAAAATCTGAGTTGCTCAGCAAGAATAAGAAGGTGAGAAGTGGGAGTTTTTTGTTGAAATGGTGAGAAGGAATATCCTCATGGTGTTCATGAAAATCACGTGATTTGCCATGACCGAGACAAACAAGCTCTCTTTCTCTGATTTGGGGATACAGCAACACAGAAGAGCAAGTCTGACGATGAGCACATACCCTCTATTTTCATTCCCATTTCAAAAGGGCGAATGACCCATGTCAACCACTTCCGTAAATAATAATATATTCTCATTACAGTCGCATCCCCCTCAAACTTTTCAATATGGAATCCTCCCCGCTTCTTTCCCATCTGATGCATTCCCTTCAGCAATTTAAGGAAACATTTTAAAATGAGCAATAAAATTTTGGTTACGAAATGCGGATATTATGCTTCAAATAATATCATAACATCGGAGGAAAATCAAGGGCGAGAATGGAGCAGTCGGGGCAGGTGTATACCAGTGACGTCAATTGCCCTTGGGCGAGAAACGCCATTATTCGGGGCTTCGCTTTCGATCCAACTTTGTCTACTCTTCTAACCTGGATTCACATTAATTTTAGCAGAGGTGAGGAACGGGCCCCTGGTCGTTTCCCAGACAGCGTAGTTGACACTGGTTGAAGAGTCCAGAGAGACTTCAGGCTATTGTGGAATGATGTTTAACCCTAAAACTTTTAACAACCCTAAAACTGGTTGGCAACTTTAGGGTTGAACTAGGGGCTTGACTCAATGGGATGAAGGTGATGTGGAGGCTGTGTCTCACCTCCCTTCGGGGGAATTATCAACAACGATAATAGAGACTACTCGCCGGATTTTACCTGAGAGCACTTCCAGGGAGGGAAACGAATCAGATGAATTATGGATGAAACCACATCGGAATTTTAATCCCGTGTGGAAAGTGAATGTCACAAAAGAAAGAGATTCGATGGCAAGGTCGGGGAGCAGAACAATCTTGTACTTATAGAGTATAGACGCTATGTAAGTGGTTGAAAGTCATGCCGTACGGCAGCGATTAATGTTGACCCGATGTCGATTAATGTTGACCAGATGTCAGTTCAACGTGGATCGAAGGAGAAGCCTGTAAATGCCCAACATTGCGCCTGCATCGCACATATGGGACAACTCAACATATTCCCTACGTTGGCACAACGTGGGTGTGCTGCCTGGGACTTGGACCATGATCTGTTTTCAATGATTGATTCGTGTCAATTCGCGTCGATAAAACTCAACGAGAAACGTATCCTATAGTCACAACATAGTTAGTCTCAATAGACATTGAAAAATACAAGCTATGACAAAAAATACCAATGGCTTTTAGCCAGTATGTCTTTGCTCTTACAGGAGCTACTTTCACGAAACTTGCCCTGTGTATAGATTAATATTTTCCTCACAGGCTACTGAAGTTTAAAAAAATTTGATTCTGCCGAAGTGAGACAATGAGCAATTACTCGAAAGATATCGGACGTGGAAAATGTTCCCAAGATTCAAGAATCACTCGAGCACAATAGCGGACGCATAGGAACTGCAAAAACTGATTGATTCCCCCCCCCCCTACCCTTCTTCCCTTTAAACTTCTTTAAACTCTTTAAACTTCCCAAATCAGGTTGTGAGGAAGTGTGACAATTTTCTCATTTCTGAGGAAACAAATTTCCCTCGATGGGCCATCGAGGGAAGCACAACTCTCTCAGAGACTTCAACTGACAGTTTCATCAGGTCTTCGATGTATAAATTCATACGAATGATTTCATGGTTGACCAAGTAACAAAAGTGATTAACACATGAGCGAATGATAACAAATAACGAAGATAAATTTGGTCATGCTACTTCATACTTCGGTGCGATAAAAACCTTCCATGCAATCCCGTTGCCTGGGCACTCATTGCGCAAACGAACAGTAAATCTGACAAAACGTTTTATGGCCAACGAAAGTCAAAGTCGGATTAACAAATTGAGTGCCTTCGATTTCGAATGTTGCAGTTTCTGAGAGCGGAAATAACCATTCCATTGATCCAGCAATAAAGAACTTTTACTTCATATTATTAAGACGTTCCAAAAAAAAAACAGAATTGGATTTTCTGGATACATTAAGATTCCCATAAAGAATGTCAGCAACTAAAAAAATTGTGAAATGAACAAAACCACTAAGCATCAAAATAATGTACTACAAACTGGGGAAAAAAAAAACATACCAAGAGAATCACCAAAAGCCAATCAAACCAGGGAAACGATGGAAACCATCACATGCCAAATAAAAAATAAAACAAGTAAAACACCAGTTATGAAAAATACCATGCATAAAACAAATAAAGCGCTATACATCATGCATAAAACCCAGGAAAATTTCCACAAAAAAAACCCACCGGAAAACTCAATCAGCCCTTGAGGAATCGTCATGCCTCTTTATGAAATCGTATCAGAAGACCTACGGCAGTATCCTCGAGAGAGGAACAGATACTGTAAAGTATCAATTTTTCCCGTTTTATTTCCACCAAGCTCGACACCCAGAAGCAATTGTTTGCGACAACGACAATGCCGTAAATCATACCGGCTACCTTCGATATATCAGCTCAAAAATTACAGAAGGCCGTGCACCCCGGACATTGATAAAGGTATAGCATAGATTTAATTCGGTTCGGTAGTAATAGTATCGCAGGCCCTAGGAATGAGTAAAATTTCCCAAAATTAAGAAAGGAACATCAAATTCCGCGACAGAAAGGCGGAGAGGATATTTTGGACATGCTAATTGAGTGGATGAAATAGCCAATTTCGGTTGAAGAAGAGGTAGGTAGAGTTACATGAAAAAAGAGAAACATTCAAGAAATCGACAGTAACTGATGAGGAAACCGTAAGTTTTGGGAAGCGGTCAGTTAGATGGAAAAGGTGACACATGAATAATGCAGAACGGAGAAATGCCTCCCGCCTTTCAACTACAAACCAGAAAAAAAAGATATTCTCGAGGTTAACAGATGCTTACTAACACCGACGGGGGTCAAAACTCTGGTGATAGCTCCTTTAGGACCATGCAGGCTACTGCAAATAATCCATTTCTCCAGCGCGGCTGTTGTCGTCGAGCAGCTGGTGGTTCGTTCCACCGATTTTTGCCCCGCATTCGTTGCATTTGGATACCTCCATGGCTCCCCCACACCCCGAGTTCGCAAAAGGGTGTCCATTGGGACACTTATACCAGCTTCCTTGCCTAAGATTCATGGCCTGCAACGACAGCACATACCTCAAATGGTGTTTCCAATCTTTGCCCGAGCCACACTTATCCCTACCTTCGATATCATGATTCTCTCTTGTTTGGAGATGCCCAACTCTCCACAGATGCGAGATGCAGCATTCAACTCTCTGTGTACCTCTTCAACCATGGTATCTGAGAATGTTTCTAGACTGAGAAGATGGACCTCTGCTTTCCGAATGTGTTCCATGGCTTCAGGGAAACGGTTTACTCCTCCATCCTTTGAATATCAGAGTAAAGGATAATGGTTCTCGATGATCATCCCATGCGCATGAATATAACTCATGACCTCTAAACATCATTAGAGACATAAGAGTGAGTTACAAAATAAATATATACCACTCAGCACTTCATCTGTAATATCAACGGCCCCTTTCCCCCTATTTTGTGGCTTTCACTCCAAAGTCAGTCCAGTCAAAAACATGCAAGATGTTGTAAAGGTCCTGATAATCTTAACGAGTACTCGCTAGCGAGGGTTGTCCATTACTGGGGGGAATTAATTTTTTTTTATAGGGTCAATGCGTCACTGAGCGAAGAAATATGGAGTTGGTGTGCATCGAGATGGGTTTGCTGTAGGGCTGTACCGATGGCCAAATTCGGTGGGTGGGCCAATAGCCAATTTTTTCCTCATAACCATCGGCAGGTGCCGGTGCCGAATGCGGTCTTTAGATGAAATTGCCTATAAATTCTAATTGGTCTAATTAGAAACCATGTCATTCTTATCAGTAGGCCTCCTTGAAATGATAGACCATCTTTGGTCCTGTCTAGCCCGTCTGTCTCTCTATAAGGCTGTCAGTGGTTAGCTTGTTACCGATAGCTGCTGTTGAGAGCATTTAGTGACACATCCCTTGCAAAAGCATGATGTAAATGAAGATGCAATCATTTCCCGTTCTTTACCGCTACCTTCCTCCGCCGGTTCCTAAAATCACTGGAATCAAATCCGATCGATATTTTGGTCTGGGAGAGACTGGCAGGAATGGCTTTCAATGAGACAGGAGGGCCGGTGTCTAGCCGCGTTCACGTCCTCACGTAATTTGTTTTTGCTTTGTCCGTCCTCTGGGCACCGGCGCCATAGGCCGCTGATGGCACCGAGAGTGCAACACCAGCGGCCGATACCGATGTTAGCCGATACATCGGTACAGCCCTAGTTTACTGCAATCATAAGTTACTTCAGTTGATATGGCGGCTCTTCCCATTTACTTCACGTTTATTTATTGACATTTTATCGTGAACACGATGGAACACAGACGTTGTAGAGCTTCATTCCTTGGCGAATGCCCATAGCGCTGTTGTCTTGCCAAGATTGATATTTTTTATGCGTGCGGGTCCTGAATTTCCAAACACGCCTCAAATTCCACGGCAGCCTTGGCTAAGATTGCCGGCTTATTTATGGAACAAATGTCACCACCGTTTATCACAGTCGGCATATTTTACAAGCTGAAGACATGAAGTGAATTACAACTAATATGAACATGCGAAGGCTAATTGTTTGAGCGACTTCGGATTGAGTTACTGAACTTACTCCCCCCCACCACCACTCACTGGCGCTGTTCTTGAAATTCAAGAGACTGGTCGTAATCGGCACTAATTAGGAAGGGATGTCACGACATCCCTTAAGCGAAATCTCTTCCGGAGCGAGAGATCTGCCGCTTTACAACTCGACCGTAGGGCCCAAAAAGAAATATGGAGCACAAGTAAATAGGGAGAGATGTGAAACCACAAAAAAGACTGTATGAAGAGCGATCTCGAGGTGTCTGGTAGAGGTGATGGCAATTGACGGCTGATCAGACCTCCATGTTCTGTGGGACTACTCCGATGCTGCCGCGGTACCTGTTCCGTAACCCCGCCGGCTCGTTCAATACTCTTTGAATCAATTTTTTGCAAAGTCGTTTGTAGTCTGCTTTGAATGTTTATTGTAACTTGGACTGACTTCATGCGTTTGGCCTGCAATAAAATGAGCCTATGGAGAAAAATTCGAGGGCGACATAGCTCATTATTGACTCTAGCAATCTCGTCGCAAATAATGCCGCAAATAAAGTTTGGCACCCATGTGCATAGAATAAACAAGTCGTGGAAGGACTTAAGGAGGTCAATCGGATTCTCCTAGATAGATTATATTTCCTGTGCTCTAACCGAAATAATAATTTCTTTGTAATGTTGCATCGTCTTCCCGACTTTTTTCGGCCTTAGGCACTTCCCCATGAAACTTCCAACAAAGAGGGCAAAATGTATGCAAAATCCATGCGAAAAATAAATTAGCACTTTGGAAGTTGCGTGTTATTTTTAATCACTATTAGTAGTCGCAAAGGGGAATACGTTTCCAAGTGTTTTTTTTTTTTTGGATATAACATTGAAATAAAAAATATGAAAGTGGGGAAGGCTACTGAAAGGTACTGAAGTGATCAAGCTCAAACAAAATTAAACATGCCCATGACGCTCGCGTAATGGCGGGGTTGGAAATAAAATAACCCACGCGACTTTTGCAGGGTTAAAAAAATCTCATTTTAAAAAAATACAAACAAAACGGAATAACTTCTTTGGATGATATGCTGTCGACAACTCTCTCTATTATGTTTCCTAATGTTGGTTCCAATGAAGATTCGTCATCTACGATCCGGAATATCTTAATGCACGTTAATTTATGCGACATGAACACGGTTGGCCTCACCTGAAGCTTCCAGTACATGCCAAAGAGAGGGAGACGTGCGACCTCCCCCACGATGGACTCGAGTTCCCAGTCGTTGAATCCCCTCCTCCCTGACAACACCCGATCCGCGATCTGAAGATACACAGGAGGCTCGCGAACGTGAACGCGTCGGCGAGGGGCTTTGATTCGTCGTGGATGGTTGCCATACCGTCTTTGCTCGTCGAACGACTCGAGACAGGACGGAGATGCCGTAATGTTGGGCCGTCACTGCGCGGTTCAGCTTCTCCAAGATTTCCTTCTGATGCTTGAAGAACAACAGCTCAAACTGATCTATTATCGGGTGGGGGTGCGGAGACACGCGGCACTGTTTGATCTCTTCCACCTTGCTCTTTGCACTGCGTTCTAGCGATTTGATTTCCTGCTGCAGATGAGAGCTCACACCTGCATACGAAAGAAGGTCCAATTTGGTTTTATCTACCTTTGGCTGAGCGTCATCCATTGCCTTCGTCATATGGAAAACAATGAGCTGGAAACACTAATGTCAGCATTTGAAAAAATTCGGACCTTGCCCAATGTGTTTTTTTTTTTTTGCTGCTGAAGCAGATCGATTTGAACTCACATTTCAAGATTACTAGAGCATCAATGTCATTTGCTGAAAAATCTAAATTTGGTTTGTACAGGGCTGTTGAATTATTTTATTCAACATATACTCCGAAACCTTCATTAGAAATTCTTTCACCTGAAATGTCGAGAGTTAAGAGCATGCCTAGTCAAAAATCCAAAATTTTGAAAAGACAATGACCTTGAATCGTTTGTATGGAAACAGCCTGTCAGGTCTGTATGAATGAGGTAAGAGTTTGAACGATTAGGCTGTCGCCTTATTAGATTGGTACATGGGAAACTCATATTCTAAAACTCACCCAGCTGGATAAAGTCTTGGAAATATTTCAGAAACTCATCTTGGTTTTGTTTCGGATCACCAAAAGCTTTCTCCTTTACAGCGGCAACATTGCGATAAAGTTGTCGAATGATATTCCCATACCGCATCGACGACCAGATGACCGTGTGACAACGGGGACATTTCTTCATCCCGATTTCTTCCATTTCCATCTTCATGTATTGATCCATGGCCTTCACTTCGATGCAGTGTTTGCAGTCCGATAGGTACACAAACCTGGCATCCTCGTCGGTCTCGTTCCCGATAAACTGGAACTCAGTTAATTTTTCTTTATTGCATATTCTGCATAGAGGAGGACATTTCTCTCCGCAGAGACCGATGCATGGATGCTTGCATTTCTTAAACCTCAATGAACAGGGCTGGTCGCATGGCTCTCGGTCACACATCTCGTGGCACTTTTTTGTGCACTTTTGCTTCCTGGGGCAATCTTTGTGGCACTGCCATTTGCACGGTTCCTTGAGAAGAGAATAAATGCATAAAGGAATCAAACCCGATTGTTATGCAAGAATCAGACCTGGAAGGGTCAGTGATGGATTACCTGACAGGGGGAACAAGGATCCCCACACTTCTTTTTGCAATGGTTGTGGTCACATTTATTTTGGCAGTTCTTTTTGCACGGGGGGCACGAACGGGAACATTTGTCAGTGCATCTGGTCGAAAGGGACGAATTAAAAACATTTGAAGTTCATTCTTGGCACTGATGACAGAATCATAGAGAACAGAAGCTGCTCTTACATAAGAGTATGCTTTGCCTACAATCGTATGGTGGGTGCAAGCAACGAGTTCCAGACGTTATTTTTCGTCTCATGACTGCAGGAATTTCGCACATTACCTTACGTCTAGTACTGGAACCCTTTCATTCAACTGTACTATCGGTTTAACATTCCATAATTCGCAATGCTTCGCCGTTCGAGAAAAAGGAAGGCCTAAGAAAGAGTAGAGCTGGATAGATCAATTTTGATCACGGAAAGCCTCAAGTTTTCCAGCTTGTAACACGACGCTCGTTGTTGCCATTACCACTGGCCAGTAGTAAAACCAGACTTCAATTTGGGTATCAATCTCGTGCGGACTCAGGAAACAAACGATAACCAAATGGCTGTACATCTCTCCCAGTGTACAGGGTGTTCCGAAAGTTTCTGATTCACTAAAATAAAGATAGAGACGACCTTAACGGGAATACATTGATTTAACTACATTCCACATGACCAAGAATACTTAAGGTACCAATTCCTACATCAACACTTGCTATGAATTCCACGAGCCTGCAGGAACCGCGGATCAGCGTCTTGAATCTCACAACCAACCGACGAGTGACGCTTGTCGCATAGGTTTCTCACTCCACTTAGAACCCTGGTGATGTGACTGACGCCCGATTTATGGGGTGGGGCAGACGCAGAGCACTCTGCTGGAACCTGCTCCACAGGTGTTTTAGGTGTTGAGGTCCGGAAAGTTCCTTGGTGAAATTCTAGACCTGTACCATAATCTCTCGAATAGTGCATAATGCGAAGCAAAACGGGTGGCAAGGGCCTCCGTCCTGCATCAGCACAGGCTTTTCTTTCTTGGTCTGAACAGATCGCCCGGATCTTTATGTAGCCAGTGTAGATAAGCAGAATGTGTTCACTATAGCTGGCATCGTGTTTAGCCACATTTTGTGTGGGTGGGTCGGAAACTTTCGGAATAAACAGTATATGCTGAATGAACGAGCAAAGAGAGTGAGGAAACTGAAAATTGCTTGAAGGGATCTGCGGAAAGGAAGCTGTTAATTGAATCCTGAACACCTGATTTCATTGAAATTTTATTGAAATCGCCGGCTCAAGTCACTCTAAATTCCTGACACCTCGGATGATGTTCCGTTTGAAGGCATGTTGGGTTGGGAATTCCTCGTGGGTCACGATTCACACACAATTCTTTCATATTTTTTTCAATGAAAATAATAAGCCTCCTTTTCGATAAATGCTGGTGAAGCACCTCAGGTGAAGATGTTCTCTAGAGAATCGATAGAAAGCCAATCAAAGTATTCCATGACAGCACCTTTTTTTCACAGAAAAAACTCATCTAAATTAACAAGAATAATTGTAAATTTCCGAAAGAATTCTGTGGAATGCACGATACAAGAAGGTTGGCCATAAAAAGGAAGCCACTTGAAATTTTGCTGTAAATTGCATTGAACGTTTTGTATTGAGCTAGTGTGGAAAGATGAAACTTGGTACATAATTACCTACCGGGCTGCGAGCACATCTGCACAGGCAAGTGTGGGGAATGCTGGGGAGGTAGACTCCATCAGGAATGCAGTCACAAGTGCGGTCGTCCTCTCCTATGCGGACATGTGT
>CAJPEV010003615.1:8753-24195 GCA_905338385.1 Darwinula stevensoni | reverse complement strand
GAAGAAATGGCAGGCGAGAGTTGCACTGCCGAGGAGTAGAAGGTCCACGAATGCCTCGGGAATGCCCGGAGAATGCTCTGCCAATCCCTGAATGTCGGAGGACCTCCCCTATTTAAGGGCAAAGCTGGCCGGAGAAAGTAGTCCTCTGGCCCAAGGTGAGGTGGCTGGGTTCATGCCCGATGGCGAGGATAAAAAAAGGAGTGAAAGGGGTCGCAAATGGATAGAAAAACCCGTTCGAGTACATGACACTTGGAAGAATTTTCAGGGTTGCCTTAATTGGTAAATGGTCTGAATCTCCTTCAGACATCACCTCGAAGGTCTGGACCAAGTGGAATAACTCGTCCGACACTGCTATATAATCTACCACACTTTGTCCAATCTCCGATATGTAGGTCCAGCTTCCCGCCGATGGATTTTTGTATCTTCCATTTAGAATTTTAAGATCCGTGGCTGTGCAAAGAGCCAAAAGTCTCCTTCCGTACTTATCCACCACTTTATCTTCACTTTTCCTGGGCGGGGCAATGAGTTCATCCAAGGTGAGGAGAGAGCGGTCTTGTGAGTCAGTCCCATAGATTTCTCGAGATCCTGCTTCTCCCAATTCCCCAATGCGTGCATTGAAGTCTCCCATTAGGATAAAATGAGAGTCAGGGAACATATTATGGATTCTCCTCATCTCTAGTTCCATATGTTCATAGAAAGCTTCGTCCACGAAAGGAGAGTTGCTGGGGTGTTGATGCACAGCGCCTAAGATCAGGTGGGTGCTTCCAAAGTTGAGTTTGATCCACAGGACTTCCTTCATATCGGTGAGGATTTCATTCATTTGTATTTCCTTAGAGTTACTAACTAGAACTAAAATTCCTCCTGGGTTACGTCCATACTTCGATTTCTTTTTCTGATATTTCTGGAAGTGGGAATAATCAGGGATATTGAGATCGATGCGATCATGGGCCCATGTTTCAACGAATGCGAACACATGAAACGATTGTAGCAATTGCAATAAGGTTCCATCCAGTTTCATACTTAAGCCAGCAATGTTCCATACTCCTATTTCTAGGTTACATGGGCCCTTTTCATCCTAGGCTTTCATAGGCGATCTGTCCTCTATGTATGAGCCGTCCTCATCCAAAAGGGGGGTTATCGCACTAGCTCCTACTTCCTCTCCTGAATCCTCCTCCTGTCTATCTTCTATCTGGACAGCGCAGCTGGTGACCACTTCCTTGGCTTGGGGGTTCTTGTGGGGCATAGGGGATAAAAACTTTTTCAATCCTCCGTCCTTCAATAATTTTGTTGCTTGTCTCGTGGCTCGCTTGTCGACTGATTTAAATGGCATCCTCATTTCCTTCCTCTTGTCTTGCCTCCTCATGGGCTCACCTCTTTTTGTGCGGTCTTCCGAATTTCCTCCTCCATCATCACCTTCGGATGTATTTCCATTACGATACAAGGTCCCATCGATGTAAAGTCGGTCTTCCAATAGCTTCACCTGTCTGCCTTCTTTCCGCGCTGCAAGGAGGGTTGGAATCAGCTTCCTTCGCCTTTCCCGGATTCCAAAGGGGAAATCTTGTCATCCACAGACCCAGGTTCTTCTGATTCGCTTCGCTGATTTCATGCTGTTAGTCTAGCTTCTTCAGCGCGGTCCTCTAACTTTCTCTCCTCGAACGTAGGGGTTTCAGTAGGGTAGGATAGATGTCGACTCACAACCTTGAGATGCCTTAGGGCACGTAGACAGATGGGACTGAGTCTAAATGCTACGTATATACCACTGGAACAAACGACCAACCTGGCTGAAACGGACACTCTTTGGTCGGCAGTTTCTTTCACCGGTAGAATCAAGTAGAAGTCACTCAGGGCAGACACCCAAATACCAAAGCTCGAGATCGAAAATCAATCAGAACAGCCTGACCCGGCAGCCCACTCAGCAACACGGGCACATGCACAGCGCCATGACACCCTGCTCCTCTTATAACAATTAAATTCTGGAAATGCTGGGACTGACTATATGAAGGAACGGAAGGGGGAAAAAAAGTCGGATCGGAGACAGGAAGTGGGTCAGGTTGCAGGAAAACTCCAACAACCTATCAGGGACGTAGCCAGGAATTATTTTCGGAGGATGTTTTGTCCTTCGGGCTCATGAGATGATGAAGTGGCCGAGGAAGGTGAGTTGTTGGGAGTGACCGTCTTCCCAACTTCTGGCTGAAGCAATTAACATCGCTACATGTACAACTCGCCAGAGAAATGCAGAAGGTGGCTATACTAAATGTTAATAAATAATTCGTTGCACTCGCGTCGCTACGCGACTCTTTTGACTTCTGACTTACTCTTGCAAGGAGTAAGTCAGAAGTCTCCTTATTGCTTCCGGAGCACTGATATAGCGGGAGTCCAGGGAGGCACTGATCTGGTCATGCACAAGAACTCTCTCTTGACGACCTTCCACCGTTCTCAGCTGGACTCTTGCACAGTCATGCCCTTTGAAAATATACTGGTAAAGACACTCGAAGCTCTTTGCAATGCAGCATATTTCCCAATTGATGTGGGCATTGTACTTCTTGAGGAGGTAAGGATTGTAGGAAACATTCCACCGGTTGTCCACCTCATGAGTTCCTATCGCCATCGTCATGTTGTCGTCACGACGACGATACTTGGGGAAGCCATTGTCATTGGCTAAGGTTTTCGTCAAGAGATCCTTTGGAAACCCCTTCGAGCATCATCCCCCTCCATGCACGGAGCAGCCGGATTCAGATGACCACATGGTCCATGCACCATGGATCTTTTGACGATTTCGTAGAGAGACGGGTCAGAGGACTCATCGGGAATCTCGCCACAGACGAACATATCGATGGCCTCAGGATCTCTCGGCTTATCCACATCAGCCAAGTTCAACAGGATAAGACAGTGAGGGAGTCCACTCTTCTGGAACTCGACCACTCGCGTGAAAGCCACTACCCGACCAAATATGTGATTCTTGGTCAGGTCATCCATCAGCATATCCAGGTGAAGCTTGAAGACTCGGCCCACCAAGTCCGGTCTATCACAGGCAGATTGACCACTCGCAAGGCTGCTCCGGATTTCAGGCCATCTTGGGTTGCACGTAACGGTCAGGAACTGATCAGGCTTCCCAAACTTTCGGCATATGGCCATGGCATCTTGGTAGTCCTGTTGCATGGTTCTAGGACCGCTTCTGAAGCTTGAAGCCAGGACAGTAACTCGGCCAGGAGGAATTCCACGTTCATCAGCCTCAATCGCGAGGTAGTTGGCAAGTCCCCAGTAGGTCTCCGCACGCAGTTGAGTCTGATGAGTTCTCTGATACTGCAAACGTGATTCCTCCACTTTCACGTAAGCATGGACCACTTACTGCTGGAGAGAGCACCAGAGTATAGGATCGAGTTGAACTCATCTCGCTGAGCTATGCGATGCGCATAGTAATCCAGCATAGTCACACTGCGACCATTGGCATCAGTAAAGCCAGGATGCCATCCAATAGTGCCATGAGGAAAGAGCAGAGGGTAGCAAAGAGGATCATGGATGGCAGGGATCTTTTCAAGTCTTCCGTTTCCATGATGGCGGACAACCAATTGATGCGGACGGAAGGTATCTTCGCCAGAACCGGCAATAATGGCAGCAACTTCGTTTGCTCTCGGCACATGGTAACGATGCCAGTCCAGTTTCCTTCGGGTATCGAAGACCATGCGTACGTTAGAGATACCTCCAGAACCATAAGGAAGCTGTTGCTGACCACTGACAACTTCTTTCATCATTTTGTATCCTTGAGCAAATCGATTGACACCAGCATATGATGAAGTGAAGACAAATTCCGGATGCAGCACTGCACGTAACTGGATTGCGTTACTAAACGCATTCATAACCTCGGTCGTATCAAGAAAGTACACTTGACCGAACACTGGCAACTCCCTAGGAACAGGCGTGACATGAGACAGGTCTTGAGACATATATCTGCCCAGAGACCTTGAAGACATAGGGACTGTGACCCCCGAGATTATTCCCTTTTGCCACGACAGACGCAAAGGCCAATGATCCATTGTACTTGCGGATGTTCGTCAGAGCCGAAGACATGGGATGCTCACCAGTCAGAAGAGCCCTCAGTAGATACGGTACAATCTAGATGGGTCGTAGAATGACTTTTCCCTTGTTACAGCAAGAGGAGAACGTTCCAGGAGCTCCACCAGCAGTCTTCTCTCCAGGGAAGTGAAAGGCTCCACATGCTTGACATCTCTTCTGTCATTGCACCAATAGTAACCTACACTGGATAGTCAGGCGACATGCGCAGGGCTTCACCAGTAGTTACTTGAGGTTGAACTTTTTGTCGGCGAGTTCTTCTAATCGACGCTTCGGTAGGTCGGTGCGCAGAGGCTTCCTCCTCAGTTCTGGAACGACGTCGACCTCGTTGCCGGGCAGCATCTGCCTCACGTCTGACTGCTCGTTCTTCAGCGGAACCTTCGAGACGATGATTTCCGGCATCAGTCACTCTTCGCTGCTGCAGTTGCTCTTGACTCATCCTCGAACGATAACGGTGTAGACGCTCAAGATTAAGAGATCTTCTCGTAGTTCGATCCATCAGTTGCAATGCAACATTGTCAGCACGGTCAGTAATTTCATGCAGGTCCACCATTGCGCTCACTCCGCCGTCCGCATAATTGTTCATTCCCGAATTCGAGTTGGCGTTAACGCCCAAATTATTTTGAATTCCGATTGGAGAAGCCGCCATTAATCTATCACCAACAAACATTTGCGGAGCGTCGGTAAAATCCTGCGAGGAAGGCTGAGCGGAAAAATCCACTGCGTTTCCCGCCAAAGCGGCTGGGGCAGCGCCCCAGGCCAGGTCCATGAGCATCAGGAAAATCAGAATTCGTTTCTAGCCCGTGGCTTACTACGGCATGATTGGCAGGAAAATCTATGTCATAAGATATGGATGGATGCATGGGTACGGCGTCACTCCTGCAAGGATGTATCAGGAGGATGTGCAGAGATGAGAGCGAGGGATGCAGTGCTCGTCTCAATTCATCCTTACAACCGTCGTACGCCGAGTTATAGGAAGCGAAAATTATAGAAATTCGGTCAGGTCCGAGGCGGGATCCCTATGACAAAATGAGCGAGAGTTTTTGAAAGTTGAAAATCCTGGGTGGTAGCCCTCGCCTTACGCAGAGCATTTCAGACGGACAGACACTTGCCGATTAATATATAAGATGATAATTTTTTCATTTATGCAAAAGTTGATCTGATCACCATACACACCACTTTTCCTCACTTCTAACTAGACAGTCACTGGAATATTTACTCTATCCGTGTGGAGCTAGAGGAAATCATTTTTTGCAGATAGACCACTTTGTCTTTCAATCCTCATTCATCTGACATCACCCCATGTTTCACCTCCCTAACCGCACAAGAAAAACTATTTCCGAAATATTAGGCTATTAGGAAGGGAAAAGACTTCCCATGTCCGTCCCTGACAACAAGTCTTGCCTCTCCGAAGGAACAACTAAAGAAGCAACCCAGCAAACAAGGCTACGTTGGACCAACTTCCACAGGCGATACATCATGTCATCCTATATCATTAGGTGGAATCGTCTACGATTCAGAGCAGACATCAGTCGCCTTTCTTGACATTCGGATTGTCAAATTGCGAAATTTCTTGTTTTTCTAGCTAAGAACCGCTTACGCGGACGACAGGAGGCACGCACAATTTTTATTTTTTACATAACCTTCATTCCCCTTCCTAATAGCCTAATATTTCGGAAATAGTTTTTCTTGTGCGGTTAGGGAGGTGAAACATGGGGTGATGTCAGATGAATGAGGATTGAAAGACAAAGTGGTCTATCNCCCCTCTCCCTTCCGTCTCGTCCTCGCGATTGGGTTTTACATGCGTCTGGAAAAGGGAGACCTTTTTTTTTTACCTTCTCTTTTCCCTTGCTCTTCAAAATCCGTGCTTCTGTCGTGTATTGAAATCGTTCTCTTGTTATACTCATGGTGTTTACGCTCGCTACCAATGGTACTTTAACATAAATGAAAAATCGCGTCCGCCACTGGTGGATCTTTCTATCAATATCATAATAGGTAATATCTGCCCTTCCGTCTTCAGCTGTCTCTATCCAGTAGTGGCCTAAACAGATAGATTTTTCTGAACCCGTCTGCATTGTGCCGATTCGAATCGTTGCTCATACTCGGCATCAAACTCTATTGCGGACTGAAATTTGTGGGCCCGATCAGTAGGCTACGTAGGGATGAACGGGTCGGCCAGCTGCCTGATAATACAGTGGATCACAACTTTTCCCCATAGAGGACCGAATTGTGACTTTGGCTGATGTTTGAGGGCCGCAGTCCCATCATCACCAAAAAGAATAGCCCGCACATAAGTATACATTTTTAGAGACTGCACGCATCAAAAGGGCCGGGATAAAAATATATCCGCGGGCCGTGGTGTTTCATCTTTGCCATAAGGCATCTTAGGTGCGGAATTACAAACTTCAAGGTTGTATTTGCCGACTTCCGACCTAAAAGTCCGTTGTGAGTGGAGCTGCATAATCGCATGTGGGGTCTATCATATCGAGTCGATCCGACACATGATGTAGGATTATATGATATACCGCCTTCGGTAGATTGAGAGGTAATAAAGGTGGGGGATGGACATCGTAATGGAAACGTTTCTCTTGAATAAAAACTTTCCGAAAGAACCAACGCACAGATCGTGAGCATAATAATTCCCAATGATTTGACATCATTGCAAGACTCGGGCCATCCCAAGCGAATAAAGACAGAAAATTTGGTGTTGCAGGCATAAATACATTTGTCAGACTCATTGTCGACGTGTCGAAAAATATTCAATGATTTTGCAACAGAGACACCCAATCGGCCGCGCCGATGAGAGCCCCGTCAGGTAGAGGCGTCCGGCGGATATCCTACCGAAGACACTCGGCTTGAATGAACTTTCCGGGAGAACCTGGCCATATATTTCAAACGTGTATGTGTCCATACATTCCAAAGAACACCATCCATGGATCGATCAGAGAATATTTCGTGGTTTCAGTATGGAAGTCGTATCAGGGAGGCTATAATAAGCGAGCGTACCGGAGGGAGTAGAGTGGTGGGGGGCAGTCGGAAACGAGAGGCATCACGAGTGAGCAGGAAGAGAAAAGTTGGTGCTTCGGGCATAGATACACTCGAGAGACCCTTTGCTGTCGACGAGTGAAAAAATATGTGGTGATTTTGCCCCAGAGATACCCGATCGGCAGCGCCGATGAAAGCCCGGTCAGGTGGAGGCGGGTTGGTGGATATCCTGCCGGAAACACTCTGCTTGAATGAACTTTCCGAGAGAACCTTTGCACAGATACCGAACCTGAATGAGTCCATGCATTCCAGTGAACCCCATCCATCGATCCATCAGAGAACATTTCAAGATTTCCATGTTGAAGGCGGATCAGGGAGGCATTCACACGCGAGCGTACGGGAGGGAGTAGAGTGGTGGGGGGCAGTCGGAACCGAGAGGCATCGCGAGTGAGCAGGGAGAGAAAAGTTGGTGCTTTGGGCATAGATACACTCGGAAGAACCTTTGCTGTCGACTTGTCAAAAAATATTTGTTGATTTATCAACAGAGATACCTGATCGGCCGCGCCGATGAAAGCCTAGTTCCATTGGAGGCGGGCGGTGAGTATTCTGCTGGAATCGCTCGGCTTGAATGAATTTTCCGAAGATACCAGAGCATAGATCGTAAAGATGAATGTATCCACGCACTCCAGGCAATGATATCTATCGATCCATCAGAGAAAATTTCTCATGTTACGTCTGAAAAAGCTCCTTTGACGTTTTTCGACACCTTTGTTGAATGGGGGGCGAAATATGATTTTGGTTTGAATAAGCTTTCTGAGCGAACCCTCTGCAGCAAAGCGACGAGCGGAGTCATCTCATTGTCATCCAGAGAGTATTTTCTATCGATCTATCAGAGAAGATTTTGTGATTTTTGCTTTTGAGGAGCCAGGGCTTGCATTCTGTGGCAAGCGCGTAAACGTTGGCAGAGACGAGGGGGGGCGATTTTTATCCCTGTCAGAAACGTAATTTATTCCGCGGGAGTCCGGGTAGACATCACGGCGATTTTTGCATGGACTCCTTCCGAAGATTCACATCTATCGATCTATCAGAGAACATTTCCCGATTTTTGCCTTGAAACCGAGAAAAGCAGAAAAAACCCCGCGGAGTAGCGTTTTTTGCCCCAATTTCGAGCACATTTCGGTACTTTCTCCAAAATGCTCTGTACAAGGCCCATGAGATTTGGTGTACAGCTCGACCGATAGGTCCTCTAAAATCGGTTGCATGCTTTTGTCTGTAGTAGATCTGTGGCCCGAACGGCAGTCGAAATACTGTTCTCAAAAATTCGACTATTCCCAGTTATATGGCCGTTTGACCTTTGACCTTTTGAGTCGGCTCGAGTCTCAACCCCTCATTTAAAAGTAGATTGTCTTCGCTTTCCAAATACGTTATTTGCGGGTTCTTCTGGCAAACGGTTTCCGAGTTGTAGTCCTTTGAATTCGATTCATCAAATGGCCATCTAGCGGCTCATTGATACCTTAGTTGGGTTTTTGGCCGCCGGGATGATTTTTTCTTTGGCATTTTCCTTTGATGTGGATGTTGCATCTGGTCCTTCGATGGTTTTCGTCACTGTTCTGCGTGCCTTTGGAATGCTTTTGTCTGTGATGGATCTGTGGCCCGAATGGCGGTCGAAATACTGTTCTCAAAAATTCGACTATTCCCAGTTATATGGCCGTTTGACATTTGACCTTTTGAGTCAGTTTGAATCTCAACCCCTCATTTAAAAGTAGATTGTCTTAACTTTCCAAAAACGTTATTTGCGGGTTCTTCTGGTCAACGGTTTCCGAGTTGTAGTCCTTTGAATTCGACTCATCAAATGGTCATCTAGCGGCAACTTTGGCAGTGACTATTGGCCAAACTATGGGTCGGAGGTGACTGTGCGACCCCTCTTTGCACTTCCCTAGGGACCCCCTACAACAATTACTTTTCAGATTTCGAATCCCAGACGGTCGATTTTTCATCCCCTACAACCTTAATGCATATAGTGGCTTCAAAACACACACACGTGCCCCAGACTGCAATCCTTTACGATCTTCTTTTATCTCTACCTCCAGCATTACCCAAGCCCTTCTTCACCTAATCCCAATCTTGAAGTTAAGATGTTCAAATACGCATTTTTTGTGTGCAAATACTTCGTAAATTTACGTAAAATCTCATGCTGTCTTCCACGATATATTTTCAACCGCCATAATCGAGAAACTCCGAAAAGGTTCAACTACCAATATCCAATACACTGTAGAACGGCAAGATCAAGTGCATGAAAAATAATTTACTCACAACTAGACTCATCTAGTAATACAATATCACAATCAGAAGAATTGCTGGTTTTATCACATCTGTGATCATCATGAGATTGTGATCACCTCTGTCTTATCCATTCTTCCTTTTTTGGCCTGCGATCTTGATGAAGAACCACGAGACGTACAAGGCTGCTCAACCTTTGGTGTTTTTCCGATTCTCATTTTGATGCAGTGGCCACCAGCCTCCACCAAAGACTTTCTCTGCTCAACTGGAAAAGATATACACTCCATACTATGAACTAAATTTTTAATTACGGACAAGTTCAATTAAGAAAATGATCATTCCCTTGAATTTGACAAATAGCAAACAATAATAATAATTTAAAAAAAGTCTTGAGGGCTAGGGGTTCCAGTCAGTGCGATCTGGCGCATTGGCAATAAACTTTCAATTTTTACTTGAAAGAGAAGTCCTGTAAAAGTATTACTGATATTGAGGCCTTAACCTATGTTCTTCTATTCAAGAAGGTATCAGAGGTAGTCACTTTATGGACACCCTATACATTTCCCCAGTTCACAACAGTGATGTAACCCCCGAAGGAGGTGTGGCTTCAGTTTTTTCGTGTTTTTTTGTGGTGGACCTCACCCTTCTTCATATATAGGGTGGTTAAAAAAAAACCGCTTAAAAAAAACGAATCGTACTTTCTCCCCTTTTAAAACGGTGGAGCTTTTTTTAAATCACCTTCGGTCACCCGGTCAATAACAGCCCCTTCTATCGGGATAACTATGTTAAGTATCAGCTGGATTCAACTGTCCCTTGAAAAGTTAAAGTTGAAAAGTTCATTGAATTCTGAGACGGTCGCGCACATCACCTCACTTGAGGTGGAATGATCCACCTCTAAGCACCTTTAATTCACCTCTAAATGGGTATTGCACGACTTAGGCAGAGGTGCTGAAAAAAAGCTGGCAAGCATTTCAACACCATGTAACCGCCAAATATCGACCGCGTATCATATGTAATTTTTTTGCTGCATTTATGAAACTGTGTTTCTCCCATAGAAAACGGCAGAGCGTTCTTTTTTTAACTACCTATATTCGTCCACTAAAGGAGATGGCTAAAACTAAGGGTACTGGAGTAAGCCCCATTACCCTAGCTTCCTCCGCATATGCATGGAATAGGGGTTGTACCTCGTAGTAACGCCGGAATGTGTTGGTCTCTACCACACCCCCCGTAACTGGGTGTTCATAATTGATACCCATCCAATCCGCCACCCTTGGCGTCTGGAGGCACTCTGGCAGCAGAGCGGGACGAGTCCAGCGGCACCTCAGAATCGATCCTGAAGTTTTCGCTCTAGCCCTGCAAGTTCAATTGCCAAAAGATGGTCCGCAACCTCGTACTTTCAGATCTAAGAAAGTACTTGCCCGTTTGAGGTGAAACTTGGTGGACTCCAAGTTCTGGATAGAGGCAGGAAGTCTCAAAGATACTGGGTGAATATGTGAGACATGTGTGAAACATGGCGTCAAAAGTTCCCAGGGTTCGCTCCTATGATTATCCAGTCTAATTATACATAGTACATGCATGTCTATGGTTACAGTTAAGCGCGTACCCCCTAGGGCTATTTTGTTGCCCCTAAGGTTAGGCAGGGCTGCTCAGAGGGAGGGGGGGGGGGGGGCAATTGGGGCAATCTGCCCCGGGCCCTTTGTATCAAGGGGTCCTAAGGGGGGCCCCCAAGGGGTCTCCGGCTTAGTTTTGCCCCGGGCCCCTGGAAACCTCTGGGCGACCCTGAGGTTAGGACAGGTCAAACTAGGTTACACTGTTTCCAGATTTAATTCGTACCCCCTACAGGAGCGCTTCAATCAATTGCAGGTAGTGACATCTTTCACATGGGTGGTTTTACTGTACATCAGGGATGTCTAACTCGATTAGGCTGGGGGTCGGATGGAAACCTTCAGGGGTGATTAGGGGCCGCAATAAAAACCTAACACCTAATCTTTAATGCAAACAGCCTGAAATTTGCAGTACTTTTCCGTAACCAACTGTTGAAGAGGACTTCACTGGCTGCCAGTTTGACACCCCTACTGTACAGTATCTATCACTGGCCGAGGTGGAACCTCTGGAAATGTGTACTTTCTCCATTCTCCACTGGTGGAGTGGACGAATTCAATCCGGAAACAGTGTAAGTTGGTGTTCATTATAAATAAAAAGAAATACCAATGGATGTAGTATGTTTTCAATTGAATTCATTTGGAAACATGGGAGACTGGGGGAGTGCAATTTCTCTAGGGGGTACACGCTTAACCATTACAACATTCAGAACCAGTAGAGATGGTTCGAGGAACTCAGTTAGAAAGGGCTGACTTAACATGTTCTGCACTGAAATGGTTAATGAAACTCGAAACAGGTCTCTAATCGGTCTAACGTCACACGTCCTCAACGAGATGTCTCGAAGACCACGAGATTGAACCTTACAGGTCCTTATTGGCTTCCTAAGTCTAGGATGAGTTTCTTTTGCATGGAAAAAAAGGTAGGCCTAGGCCTAACGCTAGTGAGGCCCGTAGAGAAAGGGGGGGGGGGGGGGGGGGGGGGGGGGGGGGGTGNAGTGAGGCCCGTAGAGAAAGGGGGGGGGGGGGGAGTTGAGGTTGAGGTTGAAGAAAAGGAAGGCCTAAGCGAAATGGTCTTCACATAACATCATTGAAGATACTGGTCAACTAGGGTTGTTTTGTCCATTTTGTGACGGATGAGGATGGCATCGAGAAGACAGGGTTCGGAGGTGTAGTGGTAACACACCTGCTGACCGTTCCCTGGCTTTCTTTCGGGCCTCTCGCCTTCTGTCGTCCCGTTTCTCATTCCCCCTCCGTAACAATATTTTAAACTTTTTAAGGTTTTACTTCGTAATAAAGCTTAATAGCAGCAAATATCGTTATTTTCCTTAAGTCAAAAGCAGTAGGCCACACTCATGGTATCGATTGGCGCCTTGGCTTAAGGTGGCTGTGGGTATATTTTGAATATATGTTCATATTTTGTTAAATTCCAAGGTGGCAACCCTATGGTGAAGACATGAATGTCTTCACATACTGTGGTACAGGCATATCATGTCTCCTCAATGCCTCTAGCAAATGGCAAGTTTTGGCATTTGTTGACTGATTCTTGACCATCTGACTGAAGACAGACTATGCAAGATTGGCCAGTTATGGAGGTGTCAACAGAGAAGTTATAGTCAGCATACATCCTAGACTGGGAAATTTCTATTGACAAAGGAATGATGGCATGGAGAGGCTGCCTTGCCTTCAGAATCTAAAAGCCTGACAAGCCAGATCGGTATGGGGTAAAAAAGGTTACCTTCTTTGTAAGTTGTGAAATGGGTTTTAGGAATCTCCAAATATACAGCTAGAAAGTACAATCCATCAAGGCACGGATATGGATCATCTGAGCAACACACTTTAAAATAAAGTCTACCACCTTTATCAAGACAATTACCACAAAAGTGTGGCATTGCTGCAAAGGGCACCTAGATTTGTGGGGTACTTAGTCCTGACAGGGGTGATCCAAAAGACTTTCAGATGGAATCCAAAAAACTAAAATAAAAAGGGGAGGGGAAACAGTGTTCACAAGGAAAGGGCATGTCCTTGTTGAAGTGTGGAGGGACAAGAAAGCCAGAGATGTTGATCTCAACCTTGCACTAGTCCTAGCTACTATGGTGAACTCCACCCAAGAGAAATTGTCAAAGGGATGATGGTGCAGCAGTCAGAAAAGGAGGAACATTATAAGAAATACACATAGGGGGGAAAATAAAGCCGACTAGATGCTGCACTACTACTGAGATGCAAGGAAATCCATAAAATGCAAACTAAAAAGACATTAAATTAAAAAAAACATTAAATACCTCAAGTATATTGACCAGTCAATTGATGGGCTTTTGTACAGAGACTATGTATAGTCTATCTGCTATTTGATGATTTAACAGACTGTGTCTATGTATATACCTTTTTCAAATTTTACCATTGAGCACTGCCATTGAGCATATGCAAATGCTCTGTGAGTTGTCTGTAAGCTTGGAGAGTTCTACAAATTTTTGAAAATGTAAAGCCATTTTCAGCAAGATAACTCAGTCTGAGATGCATGGTTTACTGTATATAACGCAGCTAATTAAGTTAATTGCTCTGCCAATCACTATCCCCATTTGTGACACCATTAAATGTCAGATCCCTACGACATGTCTCCATCAATATAGGCTCAATTTTCATCTACTACTAAAAAGCCCACATCTTCTGCATAAATCAAAGATATGCTTGTGTGTTATAAAGAAAGGCTGTATAATTTCTCAGAATGCATCAGCATCACCATGAGGATATAATATTTGGGAGAAAGTGAATAGTGAGAAGGGAGTAAAGAAGATGTGTGACTCACCAGGGAGAATATAGCTGATAGTATTATAGGGTGTAAAGTGGAAGTCCTCCTGGAGATAACCCTCAATGAGTAGATGAGCGATGACCCTTTCGCACATTCCTCTTGTTGATAGGGGAGGGTGAGGAAGATTCACTTTCAGTCCATTGCCAGGGGAACCCATCCATGCGCCGACCAACTTGGCCCCTGACAAAAGTATTAAGATAATGTCCATTTGAACAGAACATGAACACTATATGAGTTGACTTGTTAGTAAGTACTTGAATATTCCAACTAAAATAGTAATTACTATGAGAATTACTTACTACAAAATGGTTTGGCTAAATATTAATTTTTCCCCAGTCCTGTGTCATGGTCCACTTGCTTTTCCCCATTCTCCACCCTCATAATGATTGCCATATTTTCATCAAGCGAATTGGCTCTCTTCTAGGTCCCATCACTAGGTAAAAGGAGTTGAAAGCAAGGATTTTCGGCTGTACCAGTTTTTTCTTCCAGGTACAGTAAACCCACTATGCTAACGAAGACCGCGTAGGCTAAACCTTATGGTTAAGCCAACAATTGCTATCTGGCAAGATATTCACTGCCAGAATTTTGTCCTGTTCAATGGATACTCATTCATTCACAACTGGCACATGTGCAACTACCAAGTTGTTGCACAAAGACAGCCCCCCCTCCACAGCCTAAACTATAGAACATATAGAACTATAGTGGCTTGTGCTAATTTTTTTGCCTTAAGGGTCCCCAGGACTCTCCAAGTCTTATAAGAAAGGGTAACTCAGAAAAATTTTGGGGTCCCATTGCTATTGAAGCATGATGAAATCTTGCAAAGTTGCACAAAAAGTTCCAAATCCCACAATGTTTTTTCTTTGATTTAACATGACCAAAAGCATGATATTCAATACAGTAGCCTTATGACTACTTCCAACATTTTCTCTTAGACAAATAACAAACTTCTGCATATTACGACTACAAGATGCTGAATAGGTATTTTTCTTATTTGCATTTGAGCAGAAATCACAGGAAGCTCTTCCATTTCTATAGGAAAGCCAGGAATACATGTTGACCCACTCCTTTTTCCATTTTGTAAATCTTTTTCTCTTCATTGTGATTCATGGTTCACAAGTTGCCCATTTTCATAATCGCCCACGTCCATCTCTTTCCCTTTGGTTTAATCAGGTCAAAGTCTACGGCGATCTTCCCTTCTCTGTGCACCCTAAGTGGAACGATGAGGGGGGTGCGAAAGGGATAGGGAATTTCTCGTTGCGGTTCAGGACGCTCTTCTCGTTCAGTACGTAACTGAACCGACTCGCGAGGAGGCTTTATTAGATTTAGTTTTTGCGACGAACGACGATCTGGCACGAGACGTTAAGATACAGGATAACTTGGGAGATTCGGACCACTGCGCGATCACGTGGAATATCAAGCGGACGAAGAGTAACGCCAAACCGAGGAAGGTTTCGTACAACTATAAGAAGGCTAATTTCGAGAGACTACGTGAATGCGTTTCGGGCATCGAATGGGAGGTGCGGCTCCGTGGGCTGACGGTAGAGGAGCAATGGGGGGCGTTCAAGATGTTATTGCAGGGCTTTATGGAGGAATGCATCCCCAAGAAATCCATAAAATCGGACAGGCAACCGGTCTGGTTTACGGGTAAAATCAAAGCTCTCATCAGGGATAAAAAGCGGAAATGGGATGCGTACAAGCGGAC
>CAJPEV010003614.1:0-29295 GCA_905338385.1 Darwinula stevensoni | reverse complement strand
GGAGATGAGGCAGTTGCAGACCTTGACCCGAATCTAATAACTTCATTTGAAGCGAGGTGAATTAAGAAAAACCTAAAACGATTTCACGAAGCTTACGTTTCCATAAGTTTTAAAGAAATCCTCTGCAACTGTCGCACGAAAAAACCTATATGAGAACATAATGTACAAGTTAGTGAGAAATTAAGCATGAATACGAAAAGCGCAATTGGTGGGCAGCTCATATCTCCATGGTCTTAATGCGCGAAATGTCTCAGTCAAACCCTTTATTGCATTAGATCCACTCATGGACTAGTGTGCACATGATGCGTTTCATGGTATGACAGAAGATAAGTTTTTACTCCGGGGATGTCCTTGGATAGTCACGGGACCTTTATCTAAAGCAGGTTCCGGCATTCGGACTGGATCCGTTTTGGAATGAAATTCCCGGCATGTACACAAGTCCAAAGTCCGAACGTTAAAGTAGCCTACCGATGGCTGATTCTAAATCAATATATCCCCACTGCCTGTTCATTTATTTATTCAAACCGGACGACCTTGTTTGGGAAGCAACCGAAGTCCGGAGTTTAAGCATATAGAGTGTGCGATTCTGGTCTCTAACTAGGCCGAGCGACAATAGTTTCCTTTTTTTGTTTGTTTGTGTGGGTGTGTGTGTGTGTGTCAGCTCTACAGGCAGAACGCTTGGAGATGAACTTGGGGTTTCGACAAAACTCTTCCTTACCATCCGAGGGTATGCCTAATCGAAATAAAATTTGCAAATCTGCCATAAGAAAGGAGGGAAGGCAATTTTCATGGGAAATCGGAGATGAGCTCTCGTCTCGCCATCTCTCGGATGAATTTGGAACCGAGAGTTGCCGTGGTTCTCGAAAGGGAACGCTGGAATCGCTCATTGTGGTGCCTCCCGCCTGCTGCCGTGAATCCATAGATTTCAAGGATCCTTGATGAAATAAGGGGCGATTGCTCAGCTCGTTGCCACGTGCGTTCACACGGCCATTTTCAAAGAAACCCATCACCCTAATAACTTCATTTATTTACATGGCTCTAAATGCAAATTTGGAAAATTGCACGAACCACGCAAGGAGGTCGGCGAGGGCGACAGTTTTTCAAAGCGTTGGATTATTTTCTAGTTTCGCCTAAGTAAATGGCAAAAAAAATACAGGAGTACCGTTTGGGAGCCGGGATCTTGAAAAAAAGGAATACAGTAATTTGTGGATCGTTGCTATGCTGAAGTTGCATCTCATTTAATCTCCTTCTTCGCCTCCATTCGCATCCACTTCCCTCGCTCCATTCACATGGTCGGGTGCAGAGGAAAATCACGGGTCCAATAAAACCGGTAAGCTTCATACATATGACATGGCCCAAGTAGCTCATAAACGCGTTCGAGAACGTTTAGCATGTTTTCAAAGAGGTCTTTGAACGTGCAATATGCAATAATGAGCACCTTTTGATCACGAAACATGCTGCATTTGAAGGGCATTTGTCGAGCCGTCAAGACACTTTCCGAACGCACATCAATGGTATCCATATCACAATGGCATTAACTAAAGGTTCGCACCAACGACGCTAGATGGCGAAAAGGTAGTCCCTGAATTGTGAAATCTCCTGATACATCTGGATCCATTTCCCTTATACCTTCCACAAGGTAGCCAATCTCTCTCCGCATAAACCAGAAAGGAAATTCTTGAATACTTGAACAAATCGATCTTTAGAGGAAACCCAGTCCAAGGAATCGACTGAGAACTCTGGCTCGAAAGATAGCGGGAGGAGGGTTCTATGTCACTTCCTGGGGAAGAGAATGAAACGGTTGAAATGAAAATGCCCCTTGTCATCACTCCTTTCAAAAGGCAATTCAGTGGGTGGGTTATCTGACTACCGAACGGAAGGAAACTATATATAATGATGGTGTTAGTATGGTTAAATTGCTCTAAGTGTGTCTACTAGAAAATCCCTGCCAATTGATGATAGTACCTTCATCCAGATTGATCAATTACTTCATGGCTTCAACGCGAACCACGGTAGCGGGGCTCTACTTGGCCTCATTCCAATTTAAGTGATGAAAAGAGCGTATCATGAACGTCAATTGCATATTGGATGAATCTGTAAGCAGGTAGTTTTATTGGACCCCGTGTTTGGAAATACACGTACAATTCACGTCCTTGACGAATTCACATTGTTCAAGGAACGCATAATTTGAACTGTTTCTCATCGCTTTGAGTTTTAGATATTTAACCAGTCAATAGAACTATCCCAAGGACGTTAATGGGACGCTGGGTTCAATGAGACTTTCATGGCACACACTCGCACGTTACTGGGGTGGTAGTCTCTGAAGGTCACAGTGAATCCGTCTATGACAACGGAGCACTTCGTTTCCTCCGGTTTGCAGCAGATTTACCAGCCACTAGTACATGTACTTAGGAAAATTATCATGGAAATATAATGGCGTCCCAGAATGACGTCGACCTAGTCAGGGTCAAGGTCTCGAAAATAATTGTTTGCCAATCTATTTCGCTAGTAAATCCGTCATCTCAGGAACGGAGGGAATAGAATATTGGGAGAGGAACCAATTTGTGAAATTTTGCAGCCAACATATTGGAGATTATGGGAAATGATCAGAACGAGGGAGTAAATTATTCAAACCGGAGAACCGGAAAATAAACATTTAGCGCGCGCGATCTTTACCGCTAGCCAGGCCGAACGATTATTGTCTCTTTGTGTGTGACAGCTCAAGAGGCAAAACGCTTCGAGATATGAACTTGGGGTTACGATTGAACGCTTCCTTATCATCCGAGGATGTGCTTCTTTTACAAACCAATTTGCAAGTTTCAAACTTGCAAATTGGCCACACAGAAGGGAGGAGAGGCAACTTTCATTTTAACAAAAAATCGGAGATTCAATCTCGTCTCGCCATCTCTCGGTATAACGAGGAGACGAGAGTTGCAGTTGTAATCGCACGGGAACAGTGGCGTCGCTCACTGCAGCGTCGCCCGCATAATGCCGGGAATCCAGGGATTTCAAATGTCTATTATGGAATAAGGGCGCTTTATTTTTCTTTGTCTCCGTTCGCATTCGCCTCCTTCGGTTCATTCACATGATCGGGTAATGAGGATACTCACGGATCAAAAATTAGACCTGCAGGCTTTGTACATATGACATATGACGATAGGGCCTTTCAATGAGGGGCCCTCTTATCAGGTATCGATCGCGACCCTGTGCGTATCATCCGTCAAGTCCATCTCCANTTTTTCACGTGGGCCGGAGTGAAAAATATGGATAGGGAAACGGGATGGTTACGACGCGACCGACGTCATATTTCTAATCCAAGGGTAAGCGCTCCTGTTCCATACAGTCCTGCCTTTTTCTCCCTCAGGAGTCACTCTCCTTGTGAGAATGCCGATCGATACGAGGACGGGGTTCCGATCGATAAAGGGCTCAGGATCACGATATATAAATATAAGTTATATATGGGCGGAAATTTCATCCTCGCCAGGAAATAATCCTTCCTCCGGGGATGAAAGGGGACACCAAATGTAATACGCGGGAACGTTTTACACGTCCCTGCGGAAAAGTCCGTATCGGGCCCCCCTAAGTAGGGAGTAGGGAGCAGGGGTGTGCGTAGAATGTCTCTCCCCTAGTAGTGTTAAGGATTGCACGGAGGCATACGACTGGACGGCGGGGGTTCGGTGGTGTAATGGTAGCGCGCCTGACTGGCAATCAGGAGATTCCGGGTTCGCTTCCCTCCCTCAAGTTTTTATCTCTTCCTCTTAATACCATCCGAACCCCCCCCGGTCTCACTGCGTCCTGCGAGATATGACAGTCGCTAAGGGTAGGAAGCGAATAGTGCTAGCCCAAAAGAGGGAGGCGTATACCCGGAGGCAGGCAGAAGGCGCTGCACATTCGCACATGAATGCGGATAATACACCATAGAGTTTATGTAGATGTCTCTGGAGAGGCCTTCGCTGTCATTACAAGTGCTTCCGCTATCATGGTGAAGTCTTCCACGTGGGAATGAATAGCATGATTGGTTGGGTCCCGACGTGGAGGCCCCCAGGCGTTTACTCGGGGAAATTTGCCTCTTTCGCCCTACCCGTCTCCATGTGTCTGCTATGAACTCCCTCCTCGTAGGATTTCAGCAAGATGGCGGCCGCAACAGGGAAGGGTGCAGTGCCTCGCGTCATAAGGGAGGCTCCTCCTTTATACACTATTGGACACACACAGACGCCCAAGCATAGAGTTAGAGAAGTTTATTTTGGGTGCCGATTACTGCCTGGGACTCTAGTCTAAATCTTTGTCTTGTCTAAATCTTAAAAAAAATTTTCCTCCAGTTCGGTCAAAGGCCAAACAACGAGAAAGTCAGTCTGTTTTGAGAACCAATGGGTCATTTGGGTTAGGAAAGGGTCGCGGCCTTTGACCACGATAATTTTTTAATCCAACTGCTCCGTCACCCCCCAAATTACGCTGACTTTCTCGCTCGTTCGGTCAAACATAGAAGGAATGCGGATCGCTTGATGTGCCCTCTTCCTGTTCTCTCTGAGTTTAGTTAGTATGTGACAAAAATGCAAAATCAGTGCGTGAAAAAGTTTGAGGGTTGAGTATTTCTTTGGGGCATATGTCATGAGGACCGAAGGTAGGGGAGGGTGCTGGGACAGGACGAAAAAAAATCCCGGGAAGACTGGGACTAGCACCCAAGCCTCCCGTTTCGTGGCCGGGTGCGCAACCATTACATCACCGAACCCAGGACATGAAATTCTTCCGCCTATCACTACATAAAAGGGTTTCTATTCCAACGAAAACGGGCACTCTCGCCCTCCGTTCAATGTGAATACACATTAAAATTACTACTTATTTTATCAACTTTCGCAACTACAATATGCACCAACGCAATCTACTCCTCAAGAGCTTGCCATTGATCTATCACAGGCACTAAACGACGGGTTGGAAGCCTTCCCTCATGGATAATTGTTAATTAGCAGTAAGAAAAATTCCATTACCAATCAGATGTAAAGGGCATCGTTGACATAGAAGAGACTGCCTACTCCGATCCAAGAAAGAGCACTAAAAAGGTAACATTAATAAATTAATTAACTTGTAAATTAATTAATCAATTAACACATTTTTTGTGCAAGGTTCTAGACAATGACAATCAATGAGACCACTCCCGCCATCACATTATTTTTTCCTTCATGGTTAGGTGATTCGTAAACTGCGTATTATATACTAGTGAACTTAGTTTAGCTATGGTCGCGTCTTCGGCGCTCTATTACCTTGGATAGTGATTAATTCATTCATTCCTTGCGAAATGGGAAACACGTATTTAATGTACGTCCCCATTGAAATATGTGACATATGGGGTCAAAAGCCTTGATTTTTATCAAAATCATTACGTCTATGATTCTATGTGAGAAATCTTTTCTTTTGTCCCCTTTTTGTATGGGTGAAGAATACATTTTGAAATACTTCACTCCAATAATCTATGCTAAGGTGACATATTTCAAAATTAGGATTTTTCTTGTACTCAGCCAACAAAAAGGTACTTTTCAAGGAAGTTAAAATTTTCTGTCTCTGTTTCGTTGGAAAATAGGACTTAAAAAAAAGTCCCCTGATGGGTTTTAACAAATTTATTTTTTTCTTCTGAAATGTAGACTCAGGGAACTCCATGCTACCCAGTATCAGCCTTATACGTTTTTCCTTTTTTTGCTGGCTGAAAAAAAGCGACCCAACCAAAAGATGTGCTCTGAGGAGACGTATCAAAAAAGGTTAATTTTCCCTTAAATCAACATCACGTCATTGATGCGTGCGCCAGCTACTTTCTATGTTTGCCCGGTGAACTACATGCCTACAAAGTTTCAATATTAGAGGTTTGCCCTTTTCGCTGGTGAATGGACATGCTTGGAAAAGCCGACCCACCCAAAAGCCATGCCCGGAGGGGACGCTCCATGAAAACTTTATACCCCCTCAACTCAGTAATATTGTCATTTATACGTGTGGCAAGTTTCACCTTTCCATTTCTGTCCAATTCGCCACGACAATTTTTTTTTAAAAACATCGCCCCTTGAAAAAAATTCCCCCAGGGGATGTATATGTACGTATGTACTAAACATTTTCATCTAACTCATTGTCTTGGTAGTCACATTCATGCAAAGTTTCAATTCCGCAGAGACGTTTTACACGTCTCTGCGGAAAAGTCCGCATCGGGCCCCCTAAGTAGGGAATAGGGAGCGGGGGGTGTGCGTAGAATGTTTCTTTCTTTCGTTGTAGCGTTAAGGATGGCACGGCGGCATACGACTGGACGGTAGGGGTTCAGTGGTGTAATGGTAGCGCGCTCGGCCGGCTTATCGAGAGATTCCGGGTTCGCTTCCCTCCCTTGAAGCTTTTATTTATTCTTCTTCGTACCCCCCTTCCCCGGGCATTGCGTCCTGGAGGATATGATCCGACAGTCGCATGGGCAGTGAAAAAAAGTTCTAGCCCTAAAAGAGGGAGAACGTCCGGAGGGATAAACGGAGGCATAGCAGAAGGCGGTGCATCTATGGGCACATGAATGCGGACACACCATGGAGTGGATACCGTGTATATTCTCTGTAGAGGCCCTCGCATGCCTATGAGACTTACAAGTGCTTCCGCTATCATGGTGAAGTTCTCGCACATGGGAACGAATAGCATGATTGTTTGGGTCCCGGCGTGGAGGCCCCCAGGCAGATAGCTCGGGGAAAGTTGGCTCCTTTGCCCTCCCCCTCTCCATGTGTCTGCCATGAACTCCTTGCTCGTGCGACTTCAGTAAGATGGCGGCCTCGCCTGGAAGAGCACAGTGTCTCGTGGCCACAGGGGTGGTCCCTCCATTATAACACTCTATGGGACACACACAGAGGCCCAAGCATGGAATAAGGGGAGAAGTTTCTTTTAGTTCCGATTACAGTCCGGGACTCTTTTTCTAAATCTACCTGTTGCTGCATACAGTTGCCCACGAGAAAAAAGTCATTCCGTAAATTCAACACAACTGTGTCCAATGTTTTCCCCTGTGATTTATTAAAAGATAGACCATACGCCAACTTTAAAAGAGATTGTCTCACGAATGCGCCTCGCATTCGCACATGGCGCTTGCGGACATACAGACACCCAAGCATGGAATATATATGGAGATAAACACCTTTTTGGCACTCAGTCAAGGTGCCTTTTGATCACGAAACATGCCACATTTTGAGGGCATTCATCAAACGTTTGAGATGGTTTCCTCAAGCAGATCAACGGTGTCCACTTGACAATGGCTTGAAGCAAAGCTTCGCACACCGAATGCTAGATGGCACCAAAGTACTCGCTACAGCGAGTCAATTCTTGATGCAGCTGGAATTAGTTCTCAATACTTTCCACAATGTAGCCGATCACATAAACCAGAGCGGAAGATACTTGAATTCTTGAACAAATCGGTCTTTATAGATAACCCAGTCTAAGGAGTCTCCAGAAAACTTTGGCCGGAAAGACAGAGGGTTGGATAGTTCAGTTTCCTTAGTGAATTCATGGGAAGTCATGTTATTGTTTACCATCTCTCTCATGAAAATGGGAGTTCGGTGGAGGGGATGTCTGATTCCTGAATATCAGACACCTGCAGGTTAGATGAAAAGTTATGTTGTGAGACTGAAATGCCCATGCTTCTTCACCAGACTATCCGAGACAATTTGAGGTAGTATCTTCAATCCTACTAATCGGCTACCCTATGGCCTTTGACTCCAGCCACGGAAGCAGGGCTCTTCTTAGGCTGAACGTAATTTAATTGATGAAAAGAACGTATCCAAAACGTTAATATCAAATAAATCCTAAAAAATTATGTTTTATTGCACCCTTTCCATGGAAATATCATATTCAAGTAGTTCAGGGAACGCATACTTTCAAATATTTCGCATTGCTTTGAATTTTGGACATTAAAGCAGTCAATAGAGCGTTTCAAGGACGTTGGTGGAACGCTGACAATAACTTGAATGAAACGTTCATTGAACATGTTCCGATGGGTATTTACTGTACATGAGCAAGCATAGGACGAACGAGGTACATGCATGTGACACTCCATGTATATTCGCTTTTTCTGCGGCAACCTAATTATAGTACTAATTATTATACTTTTCAGGGAAAGGTCCATCCATTGGTGTCCATGGTTATTAAACTAAATCAATTCCTTGTGTCCTTATTCCGACCTCAGGACTAAGAACCAGGGAATTAGATCCACGAACGCGTTGTTTTAAAACTACTTTTGAATGACATTACATTATTTCATTAATTTTTTTAAAGAATTGAAGCTAATGCGGGGACTGGCCCCTCTCCCTGATGGTGGGTACATCAGGGGTCCCGCCAGTCCTGATGAAACCCTCCTGCGAGAGCGCTGGTAAAATATACTCCCAAGAGATGTATCTCAAAAGTTTTTTTTTTTCTGAACTGTGTAACTCAGTAGGCAAATTTCTGCAAATTTCTTGCTTTCCATGAGTCTTCGTTCGACTGAAGTAAAAATATTCATTTGAAAGCATCCCCTTCTAAAGTGGGTGTCATTCTGAAGTCGGAATGCCGAAGAGTAATAATGTGCCGAGTTTCAGGTTTCTACCAAATGTAGAACATGCTTAGAATTAGCGTTAGTAATTCAGTCTTGATTATCTATGTATCTAATATATTAGATCCTCTATCCGCATATAATTAAATTTAATATGCTTTTAACATGTCACTCGGTATACAGACAAAGGGAACGTTTTAGGCACAAGCTTCTAAACATATTGAAAGACAATTTAACTAATTTTTTTCAGATGCAAAGCGCGTAAGCATTCATACACGAACCCAATTCATAGATATATATTGTTTTGTTGCTGTTCCGGATGTGAAAATCGGAAGATAAATTCCAGTCTGGCTCTGAAAGGAAGGAAATGGGAGGCACGATGATTAGAAATGCGTCGCGACATTAACGGATATCCCTTGATACCTAGAGTAAGAGGGTAGATTTTCGTCGGTTTTTCTTCTGGGGTAGGAACGCTAAGTAAATGCGACTTAACGTACGCATGAGAAAGTCCAAAGGTCTGAATTCAAGAATGTCATGTTAATTTCTTTAGTGATTCGTCACATCTACAAATTTAAAGGTTGTTACCTTTTCCTTATAAACACGAGAATAACCAGAAGATAATCTGGTCAATTTTTTCCATGCTCAATCGAATTGTGTTCTTTCATGTCAGGTGAAATGGTAAAGCCTGACCCAATGAAGTGAAGAGTACCAAGAACAACGACGAGTGGCTAGTGATGGACGTGTGCAGAAATATATATATGGAACGTTTTTTTGGGATGCATGTCGTTTCCTAGAAGACATTCCTAGCTGCAATAAACGTCAGGACTCTCTTCATTAAAGTGACCGTTTCCTGTTGAAAAGTGAGATTTAAAAGGCTGTCAAAGAATCGAACTGCATCGTGGGATAGGTTATGGGGTAATGTTGGACAGTCCCTGATTTAATAAATAAACACCACAAACTGCATTGAAAATTTTTTTTTCCCTTTTGCTGTCAGTCAGAATTGAACTGCGTAGGCTTTTTTGGTTTTGTTTATTTTGAAGAAATCTGCTTCGATTCCAACTTTTATGGTGTCTGTTTCTTTTCTTGATCTACCTACTCATTTCACTCAGTTCATTTTGAAAAATCTAAAAGGAGGGAATTAATCGGTAAATGTAACAATATGCGGTCCATTTAGACAGGGTTATGTCCCAGTTTATCTATCCCATGAGCAACTGTTCCATTGCACTATTATTAAAGCCCTTATTTAATGGCCAAGAATCACTCAAGCAATCTGGTAAAAAAGAGATGAATGAACTTGAATGAAACCTAAGCACTGCCTATGACATGAAGGATACGAATTTAGTAACACCTTTTGATGGGAATGAATTATTTTATCGAGCAAATGATTTTGTGGAGAGATAGAAAATTAGTATACCACGTGTTATTTCCACCCAGCTGCATTATCGCTATCAAATCTCGTACAAATACATAGGGTGATACGAAGGCACTTGCAATAGATTTGCCTACTTCTCCATCTACTTCCTGGCACCAAAAACTCTATTGTGACACTGTTCCTGGTGTCCCACTATACCCCAGTCGCTTCTAGGTGCCGGACTGCCTGAAGCTTAATATGAATTTTACTCATGAGTACAATGTACAATGTACTGAAACAATGTGGATTTCCATTTCCATTTCAATATGAATATTGAACTGGTTAATATACAGTACATTGTACTGGATGTGTAAGCTTTCTTCATGGAAAAATATGTTCGCGACTTTTTCTCTCAAAATAATGTACAACAAATTAAATAAACGACAGATTGTGGTGTCTTTCCACTGCCTTGAAGGATATAACACCAGAAAGGGCATTGGGACTTTATTTGCAATACCCTTTTCTTAATTAAATGGACATTTTTTGGAGATCCATCACAAATTGTTACGTTGAACCTAAAAGGAGTGTTACCTCACCATTCCTACGAGCTATATGCCCACTTTTTCTGTGACTTAGTCTGAGAGTAGTGCCTTATTAATATTAAGTAGTAATTGGTAGTGCAGCCCGAGGGAGGTCCCCCACAGGTAATGCTGTCTATTGGGCGAGAAGGCCAGCCTCTCTATTTGTTGCCTGCAGTAGATGGTATCTCCTTTTTTAATATAATAGCCCAACTTTCATATGGTGTAAATGCTTCAACTATTAGAAAACTTGCATCACCTTGGACTGATGAAATCACCACATGCCTTCCTATGTTTAAATTAAATATGAGTACATTTCAATGGAAAGTCTGAAATACCTCATATATAATTGCACATAAAAACGCGTCAATGGTTCCCTCCTGTCTCATAAATTGGGAGCAAGTTGGACCCCCTCATCAATGATCATACGGAAATGAAGTAGTTGACTTTCTTTGACTAACGCATTGCAATTAGGGAAATTCCATGCTAACTGACCATATTATTAAGGCATTTAGCCATAGATCGTCTGAGAATTTTTTTTTAATTCAGAGTTAAGAGAACTTACATGATTCACTTGAATCCTGAACTTGTGTATTATTCTTCCTAAAGGTAAATTATGTATTTGATTCGAAAAATTTTTTTTTGGCGCGTTTGATACCTTGGCAATTGTCATACCTCCCAAACTAGAGTAAAAAACCCTAGTTATACGCCGGTCTCTAGTTCTTGGCCAGTGAGGCTCAAATCTAGCATATTTAGTTCATCTGGTTGTTTCTACGCATTCTATCAACATCTTTCTATACGACGACCGATTATTCGTATTTCCTAATGGGCACACGAAATGTGTTACCTATGGGAGTCGTGCCACCGTTTCTACCGGAAGGCATGCTTAACCGGCATGCTTCCTTAACGGTCGTACAAAGCTATCGCCCGGATTCATCAAATTATTTTACTGGAAAGCGTTCATACAACAGGTGAGTTTTTCGAATGTTTCTTTTCCATTTTAAATGAACGACAAGTTCTGATCCAAATTATTCCTTAATTGTGGTGAAACTCTGTCTAGGAATATCAGAGGATATCGATGAAGTTACTGGCCACAAGGAAAAAACTGGCTGAGAAGAATGATGTTAGCCATACTTATATTAGTGCGATAGTGTAACACGTGCCTTTGGAACATCCTTGCGACTGATTCATGCCCCTCTTCTCCCTCCCCCATTCTCCCCCAGTCTCTTCCACCCCAATATCCGCCCAGCCGGCGGTATAAAAAGGCATTCGAGTTTCGATTCCGAATCATTGTTCGCCACTTCACTTACACACGGATTCTTCATCCGACTCTCCTTATAACTCCGACTGCAAGGAGATATCATCCCCAACTTCATCTTCTGCAGCCTCTCACTTCTTTACTTGCTTCTTTTTCTCATCATTACTTCCAGTATATGCAGGCCTGTAGTTCTTCATTTTTATGTTTTATCTTATTTTCTTTTCAGTGAGAATGTTTACTGTTCACGTCTAACTGCTTTCATTACTTATATTGTGACAAATTTCAAAACATATCTCCAAAATCCAAAGAGATCATTTTATCATGTTATACCTCCGTAATGTCAAAGCCATAGTCCCTGGGAATTTCAAATTACTACATCTCAGACACATGAGTGCATTACAGTGCTAGTTAATTTGGTCTTTTTATTGCTGCCGGCTGAGACACCAAAAACACCATTCGCTAAGAAGTATACCGATGAAGCGATGACAACTACAGTGAGGGCAGTTCGTTGTGCCTACTCCACACGGTCTGCTGCCTCTAAAATATCCGTGCCGAGAACGACTCTAAATCTTCGTCTTGATGTAGACGACAATGCTCCAAGAGGGTGAAGCTCAATTTGACGAGCCAGGAGGAGTAGATGCAAGTGCATTACATTGTGTCCCTCTAGAGAATGGGATTTCCTAGGAGGCCGAAGAACGTCCAGGACAGTGTCAAATGCTTTCTGAATGCAACGGTCAGAGAAAACCCATTCCTTGACTGCCGACCGGATAAAGAGTGGCATTCTTCCTTTTTGAGGAGGCGTTCAAACCTGTCCTTTCGCACACCAGAAGGCGTAACGAGAGCGTCAGTATGTGTAACGGAGGCTGACATCGGGGGTTGGTTCTGGACGGTCCTAGAAGTATTAGTAACTTTTCGATACGAGACTGTAACACAACGAAACGCATGTCGTCAAATAGTTTTTCGATTGCTCTTTCTTATGACGTATCATGTATATTTATATCTTGACCATGGAATGGAATAAAAGTTTGCTAAAATCACAAAGCTGAGATATTCACCTTTCATTTTTTGTGTGACGAAATGTGAATGACGAAAGCTAAGTAATACATTATCAGAAAACTATGCCAGAGGTTGTCTCTCAGCACTTAAATGTTGGCTTCGTTATGCTGACTTCTACAGCAGACAATTGGGTGATAAACATCTAAAAAATTGACTGCATTTTGAAACATTTAAGCTACTCAAGTTTTATGCACCTCTTATTTTCGTATTAATAATTGACTTTTACTAAATCAGAACTTTCATATAAGCCATAACACGCTTTTCTTGGTGGCATATTTTGTAAGTTGCAAACTTCGCCCGAGTTGTAACAAGTGACAGAAAAAATAAATTTTCGCAAGTAATATCTAATGCATGAAATGGAAGTAAAGCTAAAAGTTCCTGATTTTGGAGTTCCATGCAGGATCCGTCAAGTTACGATTTTTAATCGTATTTTTTTCTAGTATCACCCATTCATCCTGTTATTGGGTCCACTGACGAAATGGATGGGTGATGAATGGATGACACATGGGGAAAATGATACAAGGACACAGGAAAGTGACTCATATCAGTCATTTTGTGATTTTGTGTCTTCCTCGCCACAGGACGGGTGGATTTTGTGCTCGTGACTGATTCGATGTTTGAATTGCTTCGTTTATGAATGGAGTAAGATATCACAAATTCTACGAATTCCGGATGTTGATAGGCTCCTACAAAAGAAGCATTCCACTGTAATAGTTTGACAACCTACTGTGTTACTACCGCATATTCTTAAAGGTTCAATCATGTTCACATGTTCAAGTTAGCTTCACAAACCGCAACTGACAAATTCATTTCATTATCAAATGGAAACATATGAAGTCATAAAATGTAAGCGTTCCTTCATGTTATACACTGAAAAAATCGACCGAGACATTTATTAGTTTCCGATTAGAAACGGGAAAATAAGGGAACATATAGGAAAAGGTTGCAACATCCAAAATCCAAATAATTTTGCAGTGCTGCTCATATTCCGTTTGGGCCAGATTATTTTTCATACATTTTTAATGACACCATTACACATACCACCGTAAACAGTGTTAATTTCGCTACAGCAACTATTAAAAGAGCATAAACTTTTTTCAAAACTTTTTTTTCCTTTCATGTATGTTTTGCTCCTCCCATGGATAGTTTTTCTCGAATTCAGGAATTGCTGAAGACTCACTGTTTTCATTCAGTTGAAAGTTATGATGGGATATTTTTTTCCTTCAAAATGTGAGTACATGGAAATCAGGATATACTGAGAACAGTCTCCAGACCGATTTTACTCCGATCGTCTCATCAGCATATTTGTATGAACATCCGGCAAAGGAGAGAGTGGCTTTGCTAGTATAATTAGATTAATGCATTCCTCTGTCTTTAGAATCTAATGACTCAATTGATGCATACCACGTTACGTTCATGAACAACAAACATAGTAACTCCTTTCCTCAAATCAATGATTTTGCCTTTTCACGAAATGGAGTGGAATTAGGTCACATTGGGCTGATTGAAATCCTCCTGAAATCGACGGAACACATCGTCTTTGGTGCATTCTATTCAGCGAGCACGCTTGATGATGCGAATATTCCCAATACTGGACTGCATTCTATTTTCCACTTGGGTGAATTTTGTGACATTACAGGGGCTATGCCCTGAGCCTCAATACATTTCACCATGCACCTGCTCTGATTTCGAGGAGTCGGAAAATGGCACTGTGGATTGCTCGGACGCAGAAACGACTGCAAGTATCTTCGACACCTTCAATAATGCTTCGTGGTCTTCGACTGAACTCATGTGAGTAAAGACTTTCCATGCATTCGGATTCTCAACCGTCCGATAAGGACATGATCATCGTGTCGGGTCTTCATCCAGAAGAACTGACTTCCTAATAAATATGAAACATTTCGCGTAAATGTACTTGTCTAAAAGATAAGTAAAATACAAGATTGCTCAAGCAAGCATGGTCTTAGTGTCAACGAGTGGAAACACAATGAAAAGATTTCTACTCAGAACTAAATGTGATCCAGTGCATATCCAAGGTGAATATGCAGGACCATGAATATCCATTTTACTTAGGAAATTACGGCAGTCAGGGAATCAGTTATTTTCCCGAAACGACAGATTTTCCGAGACTAATTCGTTCAAAGTCTCTTCTCTATTACTTCTAGTAGCCCTATTTCAACGTCTGAGGTTAGGCGTTTGATGTTTTAGGGGAAAACAGCAACTGTTAATATTGTTTGACGTCAGCCGCGTCTTCATCTGTAATTGAAGAAATGGGACCAGGGCGACTTGCCTTGCATGCATGGGGGTCTTTATTTTTGTCTCTTGTGAATGTGCGGGAATGTCTGATGATGTATATACCCATGAACATAAGGTAATTTTGATGAGTTGATTGCCTGGGGCGAATGAGGCACGTGTACTTCCTTGCACCAGAGATGTGTCAGTGACATTTCGAAGGAAACCATCCTTTGAGTGCACCAACGTTTTGCCACAGGAAATGCAGGTGCGAATGAATACCTTTTTGAATGGCGTCCATCTAGAACCTTGGTAAGAAAAGTCAGGATATGAATGCGTGGAATGGCGAAACTTCGTATATATATTGTAAATCAGGAGAATATATTAACATGTCATTTAAGATTCAAATGCGTCGATGAAGGCAGCTCATCAAATTCATGGGTTAAAATATTGCGCAATGTTATCTTACTCTAGTCTTTAAAAGCGTTGCAACTTAGAAACAGGACGAAAATGACAAAATTGACTTTCATGTGGTAGTTCTTGCGCAATGCACACCTCGATTTGAGACAGCTTGACGCAAAAGCATATGAGTGCAAAAAAAACGATGACGAAGTAAATTGGAAGCTTTTTTTTCAGGATTGACTGGAAGAAAATATGTTGATGACCAAAATCTACCAAATAAAATCGCAACGGGGCAACGCTGGGCGAAAACCATACTGTTTTCTGGCATTTCATGCATAGCTCTCAAGTTTCGTTGAAGGTTTTGCTCATCAGTTGCCAGGAATGAACTAAAACGATACAATTCTGGTATGAATTGGCACGAAACACGTAATCAGAAACCACACACCTAGAGAAATGTATCACAACGAGCCCAATCGGCCTCAAGGATGGCGTCAACAAGGTTAATTTATCCTTTATATGAGAAGGAAATCTTCCGAAGTGAAGTGTCATTTTGCTTTGAAGACAGGTGCTATTCAATAGGTCGAGTCGGACCTATTGAATGACCTTCCAGGTCCCCGGACCTGACTCCACTCGTCATCTGACTGTGGGGTTTCATTTAAAGACCATTGATATGCCGAAAATTAGCTCTCGCTAGATCAATTAGAATTAGATCGCAAAAGGTCATTACAAATTGCGTGATCGAGTTTGATCGAGGTCAATAGCATGGCCAATAATTACAGCAATTTTATGCCAAATAAATAAATGCATTTTTTTAATATCACATACTTTTTTATTAGCGGATGCTCTTTCCCATGCAAAAAAACTGACCACGTGGCGAGAATCTATTCATTACCCTCCTTTACTTGAAATAAAAGCATCCAAACTTCTGTGCACAGAAAATAACCCTCCCGTCATGTGTCAAAGGTATCCTCATTTCTCAAACTATTTTTTTACCTATTCAGGAAGTTCAGGCTCAGCGAAAGCAAGGCAGTGCTTGACCTTTCACATGGCATATTTGGCAATATCACCTTCCAGAGGATATATACATACAAGACAACGATCAGAACCATCCATCCCTCGACCTTGAACTCATCTAGAGAGAGGCTTCAATCCTTGAACATATGGAACAGTCGCCTGGAGGACTTCCCATTCACCGTCCTCCCTGAATTAACCAACCTGAAGATCCTGGATCTCCATGGGAATGCCTTGAAGACGGTGCCACCCCTTGAAAGCGAGAGTCTAAAGGAGCTCTACCTGTATGACAACCAAATAGCCACATTTCAGGGAAACTTGAATATGCCCAACTTGAAGAGCCTAAACATCGGTGAGTCTCATAACCAGAATGACATGTATGCCTCGGTTTTAATTACACACAAAATAGAGCATCTTGCCAGGAGGCATGCTGCTTTTTCACGGCATCTTTAAATTTGGCTGCCATATCATTAGAACCGACCAATGAGAAATGCATAAGTGACATTTCCACGTAAAATCACGGAGATTGCAGCAAGGAAACGCAACGAAAGGATAAACTATGAAATTATGACTTGGCAATGTCGACGCCCTTCGTTTCCTGCTTTTCATTTGCTTTTCCATCATTTATAGACTTTTATGTATCATCTAAGAAAAGGTAAACATCGTAGCGCAGTCGTGATGTTCAAGGTCCAGGACCACTATCGGTTGACAAGCCCACACGAGGTTTTCATTCAGATCACACTGCTTATATTATGTCTCAACAATGAATATGTAGGTTTCCACTGATACGGGTTCACGTGTTAAGGAATACCACAAGTAGTTGGGAAGGGATTGACAATACTTTTCTCTCATCTCGCCTTTGAAGAAATACTATGTGTTTTGCAATCATAGAAGAGATTAGGCACAGAAGAGTTTAAGACAAGCATCAATACGAATATATATCACCTTACACATAGATGCCTTGTGGAAGCCATGTCGCAAGGCGAAAACTTTTGCAACTCATATCATCGGTCAAGTTTCTCTCTGAGTCACACCTCATGCAGCAACCATCGATTCTTAAAAAGCGCAATATTCGAGGGGCAGTCAAAATGTATTCATATTATTCAAATGAAGCGAAAAATATTTGGCGAAACTCCAATTTGAGCTATTCACTGTGCAACTGAGCCCCCCTACTTCACTATGCAATACTGATAGTACCAGAAGTCACTGAGGGCAAGATTTAGAGATTGAGCTGAGTGCCGCAATCATTTAATCGATAAAAGGAAAAGGAAGTCGCTACAAATCTGACATGAAAATTTGAGCTCGGAATAATGCTGATTCTCCTCCACCCAAGAAATTGAAGACTGGAGCCTGTGCTTCCAAGACTCATTATGCCATTTTTTAAGACATGAAATTCATCCTGTACCTTCTGGCTTTCCAATTACTGGGCATTGTTCCAAAGACCTACTAGCCAGCGAACTCCTTTTACCAATCAGAAAATGACCAAACTATGCCTTGTTCAAGAGCCAACCTCCATCAGGACAATGCTTCTCCAACCCAAGCTCAAGTTCTTAGGGACTTCTTCGAAGCAATAAACTATTTGATGAGCTGCCGCATCTCCGTCACTCTCCAGATATTGTCCCTATGGCTTCTGCTTGTTTGGAGAAATCAATAAGTCGCTTCATAGGCACCACTATCCCGCTGGAAAAACTCTCGAAAGTGCGAATTTGACAGTGGTTCCGGCATACCCCTAAATAAACAATAACCCAATGTCATCTCATGCGATTGAAAATATACCAATATTGAATAGAGAAGCAGGGAAACTGTCCAAAGTGATTGAAGCAAATGGAGTTACACCAAATATTTTCTGGTTAATCGGACACTAAGGGAACGTTTGTTCTGCCGCTCTTACATGCTTGTTTACGGAGATTGCCTCTGGGATATCACGGGGCTGAGACAGTCGAAGACTTAACCCCCTAATTCTGTCATTTCCAAAAAGCGAAATGAATAAGTACCTTTGATCATTCCTTTGAATATGCCTACTTTTCTGCAAAATTAAGAAAGTCATTGCTGGAGTAGGAAAACTTACACAAGAACATAGTGTCCATGTAATATGGAATTTAAGCATTTACATTTAGAAATCGCAGTTGTGTTGTACTTATTCCAAGCAGCTTACAGGCAGAAGTGTATTCATGAGATGTGTCCACATGAGTGAGCCTGATGCAATGGTCAAGCTGAAGAGCTCAGCTTTATATAGGAATCCACGATGAACATAGTACTTTTATTTCATGGAAGTACCGGCATTCGGTCCTGAGTCACTTTATTCCAAGTCAAAGATACTCAGGTCATATGTACAGCCCAATGCGTAACCCTTTACGTTACATTGACGCATTTTAGCCACAGTTGATCCATAAGATAACACTTCAAGCGGCTTTCTTCCACCATGTGTATTGCCCTACTAGCACACAAATCCAATGACGGTGTCAGCGGAGTCAATGTCTCAAAATCACGGCAATCAGGGAATATATTATCTACATAATAAAATCTACTGAGGTCTGTGGTGGTGGTCGGTGGCATGCGCGCGCAAATACGCGTGCGCACAGCGCTCTCCCATAGCCATAGTAATATTGTTACGATACTACGAGGTTGCAGACCGTTGGGTTCCGAATATTAATCCCGCGGGATTAATGGAAGGCTTTAATGACCATATTGAATATTGCATCTATCGCCGGCTGGGTACCCGGTGTCAGCCTCAGCTGACCTTCCTTGGCCGATTAATGGTATCGTAGGTTCGGGACATGGTGGGTCCGGGTGGAACTTATGAGAGGGAATGATAGATTTGTAGACAATCTAATGAAACATGTATTTCTCATTCATTCACAATCCCACCAATCCAGGAGCCTGTTTCATGAAACTCTAGTTCTACAAGTTCTACAAGTTACAAGTATTCAACTTTCGCAATGGTCGTGTCTCCTTCTTTAACTCTTCCAGCTGGTCACGCTGACCTTTCGTACAACTACGACACGACCCTTGTAATTACTTGCAACTTGTAACTTGCGGAAGTTGTAAATTTCATTAAATAGGCCCCTGGTCATTGCTAGGTCGTCCGACGAGGTGGAGGAGGTTTGGACTGGGGCATGGGGCTCGAAGGCTGGTATACTGTAGTTGGTAGTCGAGCTGGTGGTACTGGATCGGCGGTGGCCGTGGTAGATATCCTCACCGTCTCCACACGAACTGCGCTGGTGGAAGTGGGTGGGGGAGGGCTAAGAAGATAATGAGCTGAAGTCTGGGTTGGTTACCAGGCAAAATTAGCCCAAGCCAGATAATATTTTTTCTGGTTGCTCACTCGACAGCTTCTGAGGACGAGCCCGACTACAGAGAAATATATTCTGACCGGACTTTCAGGGCTTATGGTCGAACCTGTTTCCGGGCCAGCTGTCACGACCGTATCCAGGACATTAGACTGCTTGAATATCAAGGAGATTGTCCCAATCGTATTTCTGGACTGAGGTCAAGCCTCTGTGACACTTGATAGAGGACTCCTCGTCGTAAGGTTGAGGGAGGGAAGGCCGAATGATCCGATTTTCCATGCGTGCTTCCCGGGTGTCCTCGCCAGGACTCGCCTGCGAATGATTGTGAGACAATCGTTCGTCGTGCCCACACGCTGAGCAGGAATTTGGGCATTATTTGGTTCTCTTCGAGACTAGGTTTATTAAAGGGCTTTTATATTAATTCTATTCCGAGCTAGAGACTTAGAGACTTAGCATTTCATTCCCTATACTTCTGATATTCACATAAAACCGGTGTTCACTAGCGAAATCTAGTGGCGGAAGCTGTACGTACAAGTCAGAGGTCAATATACCCTAGCGGCGTATCCTGAGCTGCTCTCTTACCGAGAAAACATGTTGACGTAGGTCAACATTATTGTGAAAGCAAGTGGACGTTAGTGGCCTTTGACCACTAACGTTCGGAAACGTGCGCGGCCAGTTGCGCTGTCCGCAAAGCAGCGTGAGACCGGTAATAAATCCTCACTTACTACATAGTCCAACGAAGAGACGATTCAAAGCTGAGCTCTTCACCTTCGGGTTATCCTTTGTCTTCGCTCGACGTCAGCTTCCCCTCCGTCCTGCCTTTGCCATGACGATTATCGAAGCGCAGGGGCAGACTTTCCAGAAATTAATGATGTTTTTGCCGCTCCCCGTCTTCTGACTTGGCCAGCCTTTGGCGGATCCATGGGAGGCTGGGGTTGGCGAATGCCCCCCCCCCTCATCTCCCCCTTTTGCCACGCTCGAATTCATATTCTTTAAAATCATCCGTGTTTTTGCACGAATTATGGGCCAGCACGATCTTTCGATAAAGAAAAAAATCGTGATTTAGAGCCGTGACAATATTGACTTCGTCCAGATGCACGTTAATAGATATTATCGTCGATGATGCCTACATGGATATTATCATGGCATTATTCCTTCCCTCAAAGAAAGATAATTCATTTTCCTTCAGCACAGACTTCTCGTTTGGGATAATTTATATTGGAAGGATTTAGGAAAAATAATCATCGCTTCTCTCCCGATTTGACATTCGGGGAAGTTCGCACATAGGAAGGTCAGTAAATACTGACTTGATGCTAATTGGAAAGGGAAGAATCGGAGGTCACGATGTCTAAGAAAATACGAGGGTTACCCCAAAAATAGATGACTTATATGTTTTCTTTTAATTGTTCAAGAACTCAAATTTCAAAGAGAATGCATACTTCATTGGAGATCCTTCAGTTACTTCTTCAAGTAGTCTCCATCCCTTTCGATGCATTTTCGTCACTGTTGAACGAGGCTTTGTATGCTAGCGCGGCAAAGAACTTGTCTGCCTCATAGAATCATTTGCGAATTACACATTGAGGCTGCCAGATTCGTGATGTATGACAGATGCGGGAGAACCGTCCATCTGATTTTTTTTTGCAATCAACCTTGGCAGCGTTCTCTTCAGTCACAGCTCTTGCAGACTGCCCAGAGTGAGGATTGTGACACTCCTGTCGCCTATCTCGAGCTACGATAAAATGAAATATGGAAATAAGGTTGGCAACCCTAAAGTAATCTAAAGGAGAAAATGCAAAAAAGGTCTCCTCCTAGACTTAATTTTCCAATTTGCAAATAAACAATCAAATCACATATATTACACTACAGGTTTTCCTTTGCCGTCGACATTGAATATTCCAAGTAGACACCAAATGAGAAGTTTTTGCAGAGTAATAAGATTATCATGGACTTCCTATGGAGCATTGGATACAATACACCACGGTGAGATTGATGACCGTGTGAAGTTGAGACGGATTGACATTGTGACTGGACATTTGGAATCTTCTTTCTAAAAAAAACACATGACGAAATTCACCTATTTATTTGGACATGTTACTTAATACTAAAAGGAAGAAATGGAAAACGGGAATGAGCATTAGAAAGATTCCGTCAATCTGAAATAGCTTTAAATTTATTATTTGCATTTGTAACAGGTGGGAATCCCATATCGACTCTTCCTTCCGACTTCTTTTTGGACTTGGAGAGTCTGGAGGTATTTTGGTGTCCTAGCACGTTAAATCCCTGTTGAAATGGTAGCTCCTGTAAGGTTAAAGTATCGGGCCAGAATTCTCTTCACCCAGAAAAAAAGTTGTGGTAGAGTTCTGACCTTGGTTCTCGATAGTGTCCACACCAAAATTTTATGTATGCTAGGAACTCCGTGCTTAATACGTGTCTTTTTCCCCGAAAACTGGCTGCCATCAGGATGTGTCTTTTTTCTCAATAGTTATGAGGTACGGATGGTAGCATAGTAATAATGTAATTTGACCTGCATGCTGCATTAAAGACAAGCGAATTACTTAAGGCTCTTCCACATTATTCAAGGATAATACTGTCCAGTTTTATCGTGAGTTTGCCTTCAATGTTTCATTGGGAGGAAAGAAAGTGCCAATGAAACAATTGAAGTAAGTTTTCTCCTTAAGAGGTGGCATATTTCAAGAAGGTTTTTCTGTACTGGTCATGCATTCCAAGCACATAAGTTTCCATTGATAATATGATATGTGGATTGTCATAAGTGACATTAAACTATGAATATGTGATGATTGCAGCATGTAATAGTTCTCACAGACTATATCCAAAGCAGCGTGAAAGGGCGAACAGCTGAATTCCGTACTGCCAGATGTTAAACTTTTATCGAGCTATTGCCACTTCTCAAAGAGCGTGCACATTAGATTCCAGAGATATGTTTCTGTTCCAGGTCTTACCAAGAACACATCCATTGAGCTCTGGAATAACCAGATCGACAGTGTAGAAGAAAAAGCCTTTCGGCCGATGCTGGAAGTTCTTTCGAAGGGGAATGGCTATATCAGTTTATTTGGTGAATTTTCAACCTAAGCCGTTATCTTGTCTTTTCCCTCGTTTTCTGGATATTCTTTAATTGATACCCTTCTTGTACGCCAGGAAACCCCACTCGATGCGACTGCAGCCTCGCATGGCTCATTTCCAATCCAGTCCTCCTCAAAAGTGTGACGGATGGGTACTGCTTAGATGGGACTGCTTTTGCAGACTTTGATGGAACGCTATTTAAAAGATGTAGACTTTGCCCATACGAATGCGTCGATCGGAACCAATCTTCTTCATGCACACTCGGGACAACGATGCAGTCAAGATACCACGATTGTCGCCCTGAGGAAATATGTTGCAAGCTCAGAATCCCACAGGAGATTCCTCCGAAATGCGGCAATAAGGGAGAGGTACATTCATTGGACACGGGCAATTCAACGACGGATACGCTGACATCCGACTTCGATGAATGGCCATGGCATGTCGTCATCTACAACGTCGAAGAGCAGTCGATCAGTTGCGGAGGTGCTCTCATTCGGAAGAAATGGGTTCTCACTTCAGCCCAATGCGTCAATAAGTTTCAGTATCCCAGGGAAATCGTTGTCCGTCTCGGGAAACTTTATTGGAATGACTCCAGAGATCATCAGTTCATGGAGGAAATGAAAGTAATGTGAGAAGTGGCTGACCAGTATTAACCTATTTTGGTTGCTGATTATTGATTATTGAGCTATTGTCATCGCAGGTGTCAAAGATCATCTGGCATGATGACTTCAATGCCGACAACTATGACTCAGACATAGCTTTGTTAAAGCTAAGGAAGCCAGCGCAATTGAATCGTCGGGTTCAGCTAGTTTGTCTCCCACTTCGCACAAGTGTCAACCTGAAGGAAGGAAACCGAGGATGGGTAAGAATGTTATGGGACTTCATATATAAGGAGTGTCCAAAAACGGTTCCAAAAACATGTAAGACAAACTAAGCCATTGTTTTATGGCTGCAATAATAATTACACATACATCTCATACCTCCATTAGCTTAAAAATAACCACAGTTGGAATCTATGAATCCATGCCATCTGGAGGGCGATGATTGTCTACCCCTTCAGTAGAAGTCAATATATTTTGATTTAGCTTGCGTTGAAAGCAATGCATGTTATTGTCAATTTAGAGTGGATTGTTTCCAACCCCCATCATAACGAAACAAAGCCACTTGCGACTATCGTTAGGCTGGCCAATTGGACCACTTTCGTGGAATACGCTTCATCAGAAGTGAATACTTTTAAAATGCTGTAAGACAGCTGCCACAAGAGCATACAGCCCTATACAAAATAGTTCAACATACAATACTTTCTGGATTGCAGAAGTGCATAGATTGCAACAGGGATCATTTTGAGGGGTGAGGTAGGTTTGATGTTTCTTTGCATTGATTTCGTAGATATATATATATACTAGCGAGTTTGTTTGCCCTTCGGGCAAACAAACTCGCTATGGTTGCGCCTTCGGCGCACCATTACCTTGGATAGTGATTAATTCATTTATTCCTTGCGAAATGGCAAACACGTATTTCAAGTACGTCCCCATTGAAATACGTGATATATGGGGACAAAAGCCTTAATTTTTATCAAAATCTTTACTTATGATTTCTATTGTGCCTAACTTGAAATATTTTCTTGTGTCCCTTTTTGTAAGCGTGGAGAATACATTTTGAAATACTCCCCTAAGGGGACATATTTCAAAAGTAGGATTNATTAGAAAGATTCCGTCAATCTGAAATAGCTTTAAATTTATTATTTGCATTTGTAACAGGTGGGAATCCCATATCGACTCTTCCTTCCGACTTCTTTTTGGACTTGGAGAGTCTGGAGGTATTTTGGTGTCCATCGTGCAATTTAGGGACAACTTTACCATCGAGGACATTCCAATTTCATAGCCCGGTCTTAAGAGAAGTGGGTCTTTTTTTCAACACCATCTCAAGACTGGAACCAAGAGCTATCACAGGTGTGGTTAATTTTATGTATGCTAGGAACTCCGTGCTTAATACGTGTCTTTTTCCCCGAAAACTGGCTGCCATCAGGATGTGTCTTTTTTCTCAATAGTTATGAGGTACGGATGGTAGCATAGTAATAATGTAATTTGACCTGCATGCTGCATTAAAGACAAGCGAATTACTTAAGGCTCTTCCACATTATTCAAGGATAATACTGTCCAGTTTTATCGTGAGTTTGCCTTCAATGTTTCATTGGGAGGAAAGAAAGTGCCAATGAAACAATTGAAGTAAGTTTTCTCCTTAAGAGGTGGCATATTTCAAGAAGGTTTTTCTGTACTGGTCATGCATTCCAAGCACATAAGTTTCCATTGATAATATGATATGTGGATTGTCATAAGTGACATTAAACTATGAATATGTGATGATTGCAGCATGTAATAGTTCTCACAGACTATATCCAAAGCAGCGTGAAAGGGCGAACAGCTGAATTCCGTACTGCCAGATGTTAAACTTTTATCGAGCTATTGCCACTTCTCAAAGAGCGTGCACATTAGATTCCAGAGATATGTTTCTGTTCCAGGTCTTACCAAGAACACATCCATTGAGCTCTGGAATAACCAGATCGACAGTGTAGAAGAAAAAGCCTTTCGGCCGATGCTGGAAGTTCTTTCGAAGGGGAATGGCTATATCAGTTTATTTGGTGAATTTTCAACCTAAGCCGTTACCTTGTCTTTTCCCTCGTTTTCTGGATATTCTTTAATTGATACCTTTCTTGTACGCCAGGAAACCCCACTCGATGCGACTGCAGCCTCGCATGGCTCATTTCCAATCCAGTCCTCCTCAAAAGTGTGACGGATGGGTACTGCTTAGATGGGACTGCTTTTGCAGACTTTGATGTAACGCTATTTAAAAGATGTAGACTTTGCCCACACGAATGCGTCGATCGGAACCAATCTTCTTCATGCATACTCGGGACAACGATGCAGTCAAGACACCACGATTGTCGCCCTGAGGAAATATGTTGCAAGCTCAGAATCCCACAGGAGATTCCTCCGAAATGCGGCAATAAGGGAGAGGTACATTCATTGGACACGGGCAATTCAACAACGGATACGTTGACATCCGACTTCGATGAGTGGCCATGGCATGTCGTCATCTACAACGTCGAAGAGCAGTCGATCAGTTGCGGAGGTGCTCTCATTCGGAAGAAATGGGTTCTCACTTCAGCCCAATGCGTCAATAAGTTTCAGTATCCCAGGGAAATCGTTGTCCGTCTCGGGAAACTTTATTGGAATGACTCCAGAGATCATCAGTTCATGGAGGAAATGAAAGTAATGTGAGAAGTGGCTGACCAGTATTAACCTATTTTGGTTGCTGATTATTGATTATTGAGCTATTGTCATCGCAGGTGTCAAAGATCATCTGGCATGATGACTTCAATGCCGACAACTATGACTCAGACATAGCTTTGTTAAAGCTAAGGAAGCCAGCGCAATTGAATCGTCGGGTTCAGCTAGTTTGTCTCCCACTTCGCACAAATGTCAACCTGAAGGAAGGAAACCGAGGATGGGTGAGAATGTTATGGGACTTCATATATAAGGAGTGTCCAAAAACGGTTCCAAAAACATGTAAGACAAACTAAGCCATTGTTTTATGGCTGCAATAATAATTACACATACATCTCATACCTCCATTAGCTTAAAAATGACCACAGTTGCAATCTATGAATCCATGCCATCTGGAGGGCGATGATTGTCTACCCCTTCAGTAGAAGTCCATATTTTGATTTAGCTTGCGTTGAAAGCAATGCATGTTATTGTCAATTTAGAGTGGATTGTTTCCAGCCCCCCATCATAACGAAACGAAGCCACTTGCGACTATCGTTAGGCTGGCCAATTGGACCACTCTCGTGGAATACGCTTCATCAGAAGTGAATGCTTTTAAAATGCTGTAACACAGCTGCCACAAGAGTTATGTCGGGATATGTTTTATCAAGTTGTATGTTATGAAAGACCTAACGTCTTCACGTATCTAACGTTGTCCCTAGTAAAACTCCCCACTCCATCCAAACTACAAAGAAACGTAACTAAAGCATCTATTATATATATAGATATGTAAAGGATTAGTTTTCATCCGCTTCTTGCGCATACTTTTCGGACACTCCTAGTATATTTTAAAATGCTTATTTTTTTTCCCCTCCTCTGGAGCGTTTCCATGTTGATTTGGCTGCAGGTGGCTAGCTGGGGTTTCAATGGTTCAAGTCAAGAGATGGTGGTCTCGAAGTGCCCTCGGAACTCAGTCTCTTCCGTGGGCAAATATAACATTACTACAATGGGCAACCAGGTCACATCGGGCAAGGTCTTCTGTGCAGGCAACTCCTCTAACACCTTTGATTATAGTGGGATATATTTTGTAATATCTATTGTAGCACGTAACATTGAATCGTATTCAAATAAGACTGAACACTCGACTGCTAATGAAATGCTACCTGCTACATGAGGTGTCCTTCCTGCGATTCGCGATGCTGCCCATTTGAAACAAGAAAGTGATTCATCTTAGATCATGAAGGAGCTTGTGGGGCGGGACTGTTGGGTAGCCCCATGACGTATCCATCGAAATCCCGCTGGCAGGTGGAGGGGATTGCGAGCCACTGCGTTCCTGGAGTCCATTCACTCGTTTTTACGAAAGTGTCAAGGTGAGAATCGGAGGATTGGTTCATCTGTTGCTAGAGAATGGGGAACCATATGTACCGGGGTTTGATAGAAAGATTCAGTAGGGTTCGGGCTCAAATGTTCGTCGTTGGGTCCTATGAAGGCATCACGCTTAATAATTAATAATAAATTTCATTGTAAAAAAAAAAGGGGGGTTGGTTAATTTAACTCTGTTTCCCAAATTTTGTGTCCCATATTGGAACATGCGGTAGTTTCCAGCTGGCGACGTGCATCAGCGCCCCAAATAAAATGTGGCACTGTTCTCAATAGTTCTCAATAGTAAATGTTTTACAGCCTGCATTTTCCCTTATTTTCATGAACCACCTTGCGAATCAGAAAAAATGAATACGGTTATATGCAAAAATATGGTAGCGGAATATTATGTATCATCTTTGATATAAATAATCTTAAGTAAGGCGTAACATTCAACATTTTCCATTGAAAACTATATATTTTCTAATGAAAGTGAGAAATGCTATTAGCCCCTACTCATTCTGGTACTAGAATTTTGACAAATTCCTTCTGCAAAGAAATCATGAAAAATTACGCAACTATTCATATATGTTTAAATGCTGATGAGCGGCTGCATAGAAACTAAGGTGCCCCTTGGAATACGTTACCTCTTTTCTTCTCCATGATGGTGGCTGACAAGATTGAAATCGTATTTATGAACTACTCGCCACAGAATAAACAAATTGAGAATATGTTCTGGAAAAGTGGGAAATAAAAAGCATTTCCCGGCATGGAACTTTTGTTGCCAGTTGTTGAATGCCAGTTTATATATGAAAGCCTAACATGGCGATATGAGGCATTTTGAGGAAAAATTGTATGTGTTCTCATGGCGATCCATGAACGAAAAAGTAGAGCAATTTAAGCCAAGCGAAAATTGTGCATCTTTATTTTGGAAGAGAGTAACTGCCGTGATCAAAGAAAACGTCCCAGTTACCTAACGAGGCTGCCAATAAGACTTCAGGCCAGATAGGGTATTGGGAAATGTCCCCAACAGGCATGGTTTGACGTCAGCTTTTGAGGTAGTAGTTTCCTTAAGGATGACGTAACCTTTAGCCACTCCTGCTGCCTTTTCCCAATCATAATAATACGACCTCCTATAGTATTAATGGCCTAGTCGGGTATCAATCGCGTTCAGATTTCTCAGATGTGTCCCTATCGCACACGTAATAGTTGTCATCAGCAAAAAATATCAGTTGCATTCAATCGATTGTTGAATTGCGTTCCAGCACTTGACAGTTTCACATGCTCCAGTTACCTTAGTATAATGTTCCCATTGTTTTCAGGACCAGGAAATGAAGCTAGGCTATTAAATTGCTTGCCATACGATATGTAGTGCGATGGGAACTCATGCAGAAATAGCTGTTAAGAATAAGCAAACACCTCATTACTTTTGTGGGTTTCCCTTTAAATACAGTCATGATACCAAGCGCTCCAAATATGGTCTCATACAATGATGAATTTCTTGGTTCTATGCCATGTACATGCTATGAGTTGAAATATACACCCTATGTCAGCTCTGATTTTGGAATTCCATTAGATTTGTCCCTTGGATGACGTCAATAATGCAGGAGAATGAGGACTGATGGCTTGGCATACTCCAGATTGATGCATCATGTTTCAAGTGACAATCGACTATGGCTGAAACGACAAAATTTTCTTTTGAACCATCCTTTTACCTTCATATAACCATGTGGCAATAGTATGGAAGACGGCAGGACTTTATCGATCTGATATGTGGACGCGGCAAACAAGGACGAGATTGAATAACGAGATTGACGAGAGAAATCATGAGGGATTTTCCAATTACGTTTCCTCATGATGGAATGCTTGAAATACTGGATTGAATAT
>CAJPEV010003613.1:0-29300 GCA_905338385.1 Darwinula stevensoni | reverse complement strand
AATTCTTATTTTTTCATGTGTGCAGTACCTGCTCCATAGCTTTGAAGCATCCCTCGCCAATTTTGCAGAGAGCTGATGAGATGTTTATGTCTGGAGAACCTCTCCCTCAGCTGCGTCCTAACATGATCAAAGAATGCCAGATATAGTGCTCCCCTGTAAAATTATTCAGGTGTCTTCTCTACCGGAACATTATCCCGTTGCGTCTGTCTTTTTGTTACCTGAGGTATAGATAAATATATTTCGGAGGCGGGGGGGGGTTGAACCCCATGAACTGCCCCCCCCCCCCCCCTTCCCCTAAATACGGCCTTGTCATCAATCAGCGGTTCTAGATTTTAGGGAAGCGTCGAGGTCGACAACTCGAAGGTGGCATCGCCCCAAATTTCCGTGGAATACTTTTAACGCCCTTCATCGTACCTTTCGCGTGACCGAGGAATTTCGCATGTGGAAGTGCCGGAATCGGACTAACTTTTGCAGGGAGAGGAACGAGAGGAGAACGAGGACGAGGAGCTTCATGTTCACGGCTTCCCCTTTTCGCACTGTGACAGGCCGTCATGCGCATTTCGAGTGAGACGGATGCGATTGTGCTCTCCTCGGGGATTCCCATCGCCGCGTCCTTCCGCACTCCGAATGCCCTTGAACCGAGCGAGCACGAATGATGCGATCGAGTGGGCGGGGCTTCGTGATGACATCACGCGTACTCGAAACTGCACCTCCCTCCCGTTTCAGTGAGACTCGAGCTTCTGCCGAGATGTTCGCCAGTCCTGTCCCCTCCCGACCTAATTCGGGTTCACGGCAATATACCCCGCTTGCTCATTTGTGAACCATTTTTCTTTCAATTATCTATCCTTCAGCGTTCATCGTGAGAAAACGTGTTTTTCCGTCTTGCATACGCGAAACGAAATAGATCGGCCTCGTCGGACTGACCCTGACCCTCACGAACGGAGACTCGATAGCGCCTCCGCCTACTCCATGCAGGGACGCACGTCTCTCGCCCATCGCTCGAACGAGTGGGCGAAGCGGTCCTCCGGCTCGACCACGGCTGAGCCGGAGATATAAATCTGTTGGTGCTCGGAGGCAAATGGTCGACTGGCATGGGGGAGGCTTTGGAATTCCTGTTTTCAATTTCCCTTATCATCCTATGATTTTGAAATTTTAAAGTAATTTGATTGCGTACTACTACGAGTTTCTGCACCGAATTTAATCAATATAGCGCGCAACCCATTTGAACTGTTATCGGTATGGAATTTGAAGGGGGGGGGGGGGGGGGGGGATATCACTCACCGCAATGAAAGTATNGGGGGGGGGGGGGGGGGGGGGGGGGGGGGGGGGGAGGAACTATCAACCTGACCCCCTTTTCCCATGCAAACCTTTTTCGTCTTGAATGCGTCGTTATCATCTTAGGCAGATCGAGGGGTCGACGCCCGGTAAACAATCGAGTACAAAAAAGCGAGCCTGCAAAGGAAGCACTTGGATTTGAATTTGATGAAACTACTTTCTGCTTTTATCCTTATTGAGAGTCCAACTCTTCCAACCTACATCTGATATAGAGTTATTGATTTCTCCGAACCGTCGGAAAAACGTACTTAAAGAAGAAAATTGGTGACAACACCCACGCATCTGAAATCCAAATACAAGTTGGTCATGGTCGCGAAATGATAGAAACTTATTCTATTATTATTTCGATTTGTGAAAATTGCTGCAGGTATGGATTTACAGATTTTCTTCAATTTTGTTCACTTGTGTCCCACATTTCCCCGGTTTCAATGTTCCTTTTAAAAAATGCTGGCTGGTCAGACAGGAAGTTCGACTTGATAATTGCCCTTCTGACGAGCCCTGGTCCACTGGCCTCGATCGCGAGACAGAACACGATCTATGATCTCATTGGTTGGAGTGTGATGACGTGTCAAAGCAATATGGCGTCCTCCAGTCATTGTTTTCCGTCAGAGCTTGCGGTGATCTCTGCAAGCCAATCTTATGCTTCTGAGACGCAGGCAAGTGTTTCCTACCGGATTGGAGAGAAAAAAGTATTCCGAGGTCCAGGATAAACACGGTATTTTTTTCGGATTTAGGCCTAAACATGGGAATGTCTTTCTGGCAATAGCTTCCACTTCGCATATGAGTAGATATCGGCCTAACCTTACAGTAATTTCACGCTCAATTCGTGCTACCTGCAGCATGGGTCAATAGGTTGTACCTTCAGATTGGCCACAATTTGTATAGACGATGCTGCAGACAGTGCGATGTGAAAATCAAGTCAGTGTTCTGTATCATGGTTACAATATATGAATAACTAACGGTAGATTTATGCATATTTATTAATATTGGTTATATCTAGGTCAGTGTTTGATGCTGATATATTCAGGTCAACCCACCTCCGCTTTCCACAAACCAAGCTTCTTCAGAACTCCACTCTGATTGGACTCTTTTTATTATTACACTCAATAGTTGTGCTTTCTTACTGCTTGGGACTCTGTGGAAGGGAATGAAAGAAAGGGAGGATAGGGGGCAGGGATCAAACCTGCATTGTTTAATATTGATGCCTGAGTTGTGAGCCTTTGGGGTGCCAAATTCTTGCTTTCAAAGGAGCAGTGATTAGGGGTTCCAGTAGCTAACTGTGTTACTGGCCAGTTCGATAACTTTTTTCGTCTGTTTGCTAAAAGTTTATTTCAATTAAGTTTCTTAATATCGCCCCTTCCTCAGTCTCCAACAAAACATGAAATGCAGCTGAATCCTGTCCAGGCATGGGATAGAGAATGTATTTTACATACTCTAGAAGAGGTAGAAATAAAAAGGAGAGTTGCATTTGACCCCTTTTTGTCTCACTCTATCCCCTTCATTATAGATTCATTTTGATTTATTTTTTATTTTTAATTATCTATATAGAGAGGGAAAATGAAAATGATAACTTCTACTCTTTATTTTCATTTTATTGTTAATCCTTGTTTTGCTTCCTATTTGTTTGCATATGCTCTCTTGGTCAAAATAGTAGCATGCATTTTATGAGTTTTAATCCCAATACCTGAAAGGTTTCCCTCCTGTTTCATCCTTTACATCAGGAAGGATTAGATTAGGTATGGAATTCTCAATTATGCTTCATTTCCTTTTTTCCCTCCATACTCATGCAATATCTCTTTCCATGCTACTCCATGCTATGTCTTGCTACTTCTTGTCTCACCTGGGCTCAAGGACTCATCTGGAACAGGAACTCTTTCTCATCATTCACTTTCTCATTTGTTGTGGGAAAAATATGACAGATATCAGGAAGTCTTTGCTCCCTTCTTTGAGCAAAGACTGAGAAAATTTTCCATCTCTTTTGGGGTTTCACTAACTCTAGTTGAGTAATCAGATGATTAACTTCAATTATCTGTTAATGCTTTCACTGGTAACTGAGACCTATAGTATGAATATGATTAAAATAGTGTCTCTGCTACTCTTGGTATGCTTGGATCTAAGACAGATCTGGATGTGGGCATTACCATCTTCATTGTACACTGTTTTCGGATTAAGTTTACATTCCCCTGGGTAGTAGGGAAACCATATCTAGAAGATCTGCTTCACCTGATTATTCACAAGACCACCTATCATAAAGATATCATTGCCTGTGATAAACAGAAGTGCTCATAAGGGGGATATGATTTAATTCCAGTAGTGGTGCTTGTTGGGATATGTTGTTCTGCCATTGTGATAGCTAGCAGTAAAGGCCTAGGCTTAAACCCTATGGTCAGCCTAACATTGTCCTATCATAGCTCTGTTTGGATAACAGTTCTCCTTTCTCCCTGGGGTAATTAAAAATTATGGGTAATGGTAGGCTTTTAGGAACTGTAAGTGTAGGCTATGAGCATAACCACTGCTCTATGCTTCTTTGTATGAATAGGAGGCCTATGCTACTGCACATATTTTGCATAATATTTACCTGAGCAAAAAAATCATCTCTTGCACTGCTGCCAACTAGGAGCCTAATTTTAAACCTACCCATTAGCATCAGGCAACTAACAATGGATCATGCCTTGAGCTTTCTAAGACTAGTGCCTGTGTTACCTTTTAGTTATTCCTATCAATTGTAAATTATACCTGTGTAATTTTCTTCTTGCTTTCAGACTAATGATTTGGCTCAGTGAGCCATGGAATAATGTGGGCACAAAGTTAAGTGTCAGTGAGATGGGACTGAAAAAAACATTGAGTTCTTGTATTCATTAGACCTAAGATCAGCAACAGAGTTATTCCTAGACCTACTTCACTTGGAAGTGGAAGGAGAAGTGTGTTCTCCATGAAGATGAGAGCTGCCTTCATTGCATTGGCTAGCCTGGGATTGACAGCTATTGTGATTGGAAATGCATATTATCAGAAGAGCCAGTTTTATCCCTCTGTTGTATATATCACCAAGTCCAACCCCAGCATGGCTGTGAGTTCCTTTTACTGCATGAAGGAAAAATCATGGTGATTATTTGTTTATAAATGAAATCCATTGTTTTAAATTTTATTTGCAGGTCATCTATGTCCAGGCATTTGTCATTGTCATTCTTCTTGGAAAATTGATGAGAAAACTATTCTTTGGACAACTACGTGCAGTAGAATTTGAAGTAAGTTGCATCATTTGGATTTGACTTGAAAAGTTATTTTCAGTATTATCATTATTTCCCTTTCTCATGTTCTCATATTTTCCAACTTTCTTGTTTTTGCAGCATTTGATGGAGAGGTCGTGGTATGCAGTCACTGAAACCTGTCTGGCATTTACTGTATTTAGAGATGATTTCAGCCCCAAGTTTGTGGCCTTATTCACACTGCTCCTTTTTCTGAAGTCATTTCACTGGCTGGCAGAAGACCGAGTTGATTACGTGAGGCTTTACATTCCACAAGCTTTTAGCCTGAAATGCTGAGTTAAATTTGAGTTAAATGGTCTTTTTTTTACATGCCTATATTATCTCTTGTCTGCATTCAGATGGAGAGGAGCCCAGTGATCACCTTCTTATTCCATGCTCGGGTTGTTGGTAAGTCCATCATGCAGAAGTTTTAGCTTTGCTAAAACAATTTGCAGTTTCATTTCTTTAAATATTTTCAGGAATGTTATCATGTGATGACATTTATTCATAAAGCATTGCTGCTTTTTTTGCCCTTAATCGTGAGTAGCCTACCAGTGTCAGTAAGATAAGGCAATTTTGATTAAGAGACAGTTTCTACCTGGTCACTGATTGCATCATTCATTTACTCTACTGGGTAAATGAACTCTCTGTTTCCAAGTCACCTGTGTTAATGAAGATCCTTCCAAGAAGAATGAAGAAAACTCTATCATGATCTCTCTATAAATTCTCAGTAAGCCTTCAACTGAGGCAGCTTGGTCATTTTCTCTTTTTAATTAACAGAGGAAAATTATTTGTAGTGGTTCAACTAGTTTCATCCTTTTAAGTCAGGCTCTTCTTTTTAGTAGTAAACCTATACCTTGTGTTTTGTTCATTTGAAGATAGGAACTGGTAGCCACTTGGAGGAACTAATGCTGTGGCTCTTATCAAAATGCTGTAAGTTATATCATAAAAGCCTCATTATGGTTGTTGCTAACCAGGTGGTTGCATTCTATCCTAGCTCTGATGGAAAAAACTTACTTTTCTTCAATTTACATTGAAATGTTATGGAATAAAATTAGTATGAGATCATCACTCAACAGTTTGCTTGCTTTGAGCTGGTTAGATATCCAGTCTTATCTTCGTTTTATTGTTACATGTGTTATAACCTGTAAGCTATAGTATAGTATAGTAAGCTATAGATTACTAATAGATTCCATCATGATGCTGCTACGCTCTTTTGTTTTTTATAGCCCTGCTACTGGTGCTCATAGCTGCAGACATGACATTCATCACCCATTCCTACTACAGCACCATCACAAAGGGCCCCTCAGTGCAGCTGGTCTTTGGGTTTGAGTATGCCATCCTCCTGACAATCGCTCTCAGTACGAGCCTCAAGTATATCCTCCATACATCTGACATGCAGAATGAGAATACTTGGGAGAACAAGGCAGTATTTCTCCTCTATTTGGAACTCATTATGGGTATGTACTTTCCAATTCTTATAATTTATACTTATTTGGGGACTCCAAAAAAGCTATTGCTTCTTTTTTTCCTTCTTGCTGATGCTGGTAAAAATGGACAAAGCTAATGATAGGACTGAGAGTATCATAGCAGAAGTTGATACAAAGTATGCCCATGAGAGCAGAGTTGAGTATATGGAGCATGCTATCAATTAACCCTTTAGGATCTGAGTATTTTGAGTAACTCAGCCATGGACCCCAAAGGGTTAACCTGTGACTCTTTTAGGAAAAGAATAGCATCTTCCAAAATCAGCACAGTTCCAAAAATGGAATTAGTATGTCAGCTTTGCTAACCTGAAGAGACATGCTCTCCATTTCTTTTTTTTTTCTAGTTTCTGCTAAAGTATTGAGGCAAAATTTTTGGAAATTTGGAAGTCGAAAAAGTTATTGCAATTATCTATAATGTAATTACTTTTTTCTTTGGCTCCCTATTCAATTTCCTAACTAAGCTTTGGCATAGCATTTTTCAAATTTATTTATTTTTAATTAGAACGCTATAAATGAGGAACTATTATCAAAACCATCACAGCACCTCTGTATAATAATGGTGAAAACATAAGACTTGAAGCATTTTATTTATTGTCATGGGTTGGTTCTGCATGCCATAGATTCCCATAGCATACACAGTCTAGGCAGCTGGCCCCGAAGAGTCAAACATCCTTCACTTGTAACTTCAATTAGGAACAATAGCATGCATAAAAAATATGCATTTATTTAAAAAATTTCATGGAAAAAGCATAAGAATTGGATTTTCTTCACAGTAAAGCAGTTTACACTCATAAGCACTCCATCTAGTCATTGTGACACAAAATTATAAAAATGTGTATTGTTTCCTATTTTTTTGCTAGTAATAGGCACAGTTGACTATGAAAACATGTCTTTTCAATATTCCTTGTGTTTCTACAAGCTGATACTCTTGACAGTGGCATTCAATTGGGTAATAGGATATTATAGTCACTGAAACCACAGTGGTTGCCATGCAGAAAGCTGGAACACCTTGGAGATAGAATCTCCGTCATCTAGGATCTGTGGAGTTTTTTTTAAGACAGGACATGTGGTGGACAGAAATGACAATGAGTGTATTACAGAACACAGAGGAAGGGGATGCTTGCTTGGCACAGGCACCACATCCAAGTGGCAGTCCCTCAGGCAGGTACACCCCGTCCACAATCCTATAGGAGGTCTAAGGGGCAGCTCATGGGTTGCCCATGCCCATGCCCATGAATGGTTTTTGCAATGTACTGCACCTATATCTCCTAGACCTGATACACAGAGTGGCATGTGTGCCTGCAGCACTAGGCAGACACTTACCACAAAAGTAGGTGGGTTGCCTGTCCACGGAGAAAGAGCTCACCACCGCTTGGACTTGATCCCTCACTTCCTGGGTCTCACTTGGAAGTCAGAACCACACGGTCACTGAACCCTGGTAGCCATAGAGTGTTTTCCTCAGTTTTGCACATCCTCCCTTTTTTAACTCCTTAGATCTGAGACACTGATACACCAGCTATGAAAGTATTAAGTGTCTTCCAAAAGTAGACTTATGTACACCACAATGGCAAATATTCATATCTTTCCTACACAACCTCCTGTTTTGGCACTGAGCTGTGGTCTGTGCATTTACCAAAAAGTTTCTATGCTCAGGAATCTGTGAAAGAAAATGATTAACATGGTTGTCACCCTTATTCAACAATCCCTGTCAGTTGATGATTATATGCCAAACTGGTTTGACACAAGAAAATCATGCATTTTCAAAAAAATTGCCAAAGACTCAGGCAGGTGACAAAATAAAATGGGACCTCCCATGGACTCATGGCCCATGGGCAATTTGGCATGAGTCAATTGGATGCATTAACCTACATTCAAAATATATTCATGCTTCATTCTTCATTAATGACCTCCAATCTTTACTCTTTGGTGTAACATACAGGTCAGAACTGTCCTGCAAGAAAAGGTGATTCCACTCCCATCTAACATCTTTCTACCCCTATATGAAAAAAGGACCCTTTCAATAATGTTCTTCAGCTTGCAAAAGTTAATTCATGTTTTGCTTTTTGACAATGACGGAAGGCTCTGACATAGCTTATGAAACACAATGACCTGAATAAATTTTAAAATGCCTTGTAAAATATACCATCAGTTAGAAACCCTTTCAGGCAGGTGTCAGTCAAAAGCTGATTGTTTTTTCCACATCTCCCAGTCTGCCTTACAAGTCCTTCCTCCATCATAAATCTTATTCAAGGGAAGCATTAGACTTTATTGCCATGGTTTTACAGCATTATTTGGTATCAAGGCTTTCAGTACCCTATGAAAGTGATGCAAGAGTTCAGAAAGATTATTCAAGGGAGAGTTGTTCTGCTCACACGATATCAACAACGAAAAAAGTTGATAAGAATTACAATTGTATGGCCCCTTTCCATCAATAGAAAGGACTGGGGGGGGGGAAGTCCAGCTTATTCAATTAACTGTGATGGTAATTAGAGCTGTGAAAAAGAAGCAGTACCTTCATCCTATCCCATTCCTTCTGGCAGTACTCACAGCTTGTGCCTGTTGCATCCTATTTCATGAATTCTGATTTATATTATTGGAATTCAGGAGCGATATCAGGGAAAACTTTGACCATTCGTTTCTCATCATGGGAAGAAAAAACTTTTCCTAAGAGCTTTCACATTCCAGAGAACAAAGCAATTGAAGATCCTATCTTCAGTTTTTCTTTTCTTTGGGTCAAATAAAAATCCTATAAGGAAGGCCTATACTTCTGAGATGAATCCATGCTTGGAGCCTAAAAATATCTCCAGTCGTTTTACCTGTCACAGACTGCATTCCTTTCGAGGAATTTTTTGAAGAGGAAACTCCACTGTGTCTAAGTTATGAAAGAGCTGCACAGTGTCCATTGTGGTAATTCTTCTCTTTCCTATCTCTGAGTTCCTCTCATTTCGACATGCTATGCCTTGTCGAGTTCCCTATGGTGCAGGGAGATGTTATGAGAGCATAACTTTATTTTCATAAGTGACTTCATGTTTGAAATAGGCCTATGTTTATAAGCTAAACAGTGAAAAGTATATCATCTCTCACCTCTGCCCTCTACTGATCTTGCATATTAACTGGATGTGCCTGCCATCATGTTTGTCAGCATGTCATTTGACTTGATTCCGGATGAGATCTTGCTCAAAATATTTGGATACTTCAGCCCTTATGAACTTATCCAAAATGTTGGTCATGTGTGCCAAAGATGGAGTCGAGTGGCTTCCACAACATCTCTTTACAAGCATGTTGAACTTACCACAAAAGCATGTCAGGAATTGTGTTCTGGCAAAGTCCTTCAACGATGCGCTCGAGTAATGACATCTTTAACACTTCAGGGACCTGACCCTCGAGTAGTTGCTCAGAAGCTGTCCCATTACTGCTTTCCACGACTCCAGACAGTTGAAGTGCAACTTTTGCCCACAGATGGAACTCATAGACTGGCTGTGCTGTTGCAGTCTGCTCCTAATGTCCAAAATCTGATACTTCACCATTTCAAAACATCCAACATTGAACTTTGTATTTTGCCATCATTCTGCAATCTGAAACAGTTGCAACTGTATCATTGTGAACTCTGTGATAGTGGTCTTCTAGAGTCTATATTTGACCGATGCAAGGCTCTGAGGAGCCTTAAGATAGTTGCTACACACATTTACCCCAAAGCCCTTGCTGCAGCTTGTGTAAGACTGCAATTTTCTCTGGAAAGATTATATGCCACTGGCTATGGGTGGGAAGAAGTCCATTTTCAGGCCATTGGTAAACTCCATTCTCTAAGAGTCTTGCAAATAGCCACTGGTCGCAGTCTCACCAATGTTGGCTTGTCACCCCTTTCCAGACTCATTAACTTGGAAGGCCTCCTACTTCATGCCTTAGCTTTACGGGCCTCATCTGTGTCTGCCTTTTTTGCCAACAAAAATTTCTCCCAGCTGAAAGCTCTCATAATTCAGAATCAGAAACTGGATGATGAGCATGCTGCATATATAAGCTGCAACATCCCAACATTGGAGCTGTTGGGCCTGGAAAGAACCAACATGACTGACAAGGGGGTTGAGTGCTTCATAAACAGTTGCAAGGGTCTGGAGGAAATTGGGCTATATCACCTCACTCGCTTAGAGGGAACATTCCTGCCCACCATACTGGATAAACTGCCTGGCCTTAAGTGTTTGGCTGTTAAGGGAAAAACTCCAATCATGGCAAAGTCCTTGAAAGACTTTTCTGAGAGACATCCTGCTGTTCAGCTGATACCTGGACTCAATTTTGGTTCAATTTATAAACAGTTCTTTCAGTGGTGATGGAGTGTTTTTTCATAGGCCATATTGAATACTGTTAATTCATGCCAATAGAAGATCACTTCAGGTCTCTTATTTCTTTTTTTTTGTTTCTAGTAAAACTTGTATTGAGCAAAACAAATTTAGCCATGACTGTGCATGACCATAATATCGATTTTTTGTGGCCAAAGTTTGCATATGGAGAATCTTCTGTGTTTAAGCCTGTTTTTTTTTCTATGACATTCAGGTTGACAGTGTAAAAATGCTCTAGGTCAGAACTTTCATGTAGTTGAAAGAGGGTGATGACTTAAATCATTACAAAAGTTTTATCTGTGTCTAATGTGCTAAAGATTCAATTTTGTCTCTTTTTAGCCAAAGGACCCAAGAGTCACTGATTTTCAAGATTGAGTTTTTATTATAAGAAGATTCAATCCATTTTAATAATTCAAAAATAAAAGCCATTGAATGACTTGATCCTCTATGTAACTGTGAATAAAAAAAAATTATTAATATGAAATAAGCTGTAAATTTGAAAGATTCAGAAATATTGATCAAATTGAAGATTTGTCAAGTTGCAGAAGTTGAATAAAAACTAAGCTTATCAAATCATAAGTCAGACTTGATTAATTTAGAAAGTGAGTTTTAATGACACTGTGGGACTCACTCATCACTGACTGAATATGGTACATCAGAAGCTTTGCTTTTTGCCATAAGATTTCTCCTTTTCAAAATTTCCCTCTTTAGCTCATAAAGCTTCAAATTCCCCTTTCCCACAATTATGCGAAACTGCTTCAAAATGTATTGGTGCCATCTGGGCAGGACTGCAGAACTACTTCCAGCAGTCTGTTGCAGCAATCTGTGTTCATGGCATTATGTTGGTACTACTTTTGATTTGGAATGGTGATTCACAGAGATCACAGACAAAACTGGGCTAAAGTTCCCAGAGAAATTAATATTGACTTGGAATCTTAATATGGTATGAAGCCAACCTTCATGAGTGTTCATTCAAGATGTGCACATCAGACTGTTCCTTCCATCCTGTAGAATGATGGAAACACAGGATTGGATCTGTTAGTTACAGGCCTTACCATTTAACAGTGATTTAGGCAAGAAACTGTTAAATAAAAAAAATATCCCTGCATCACAAAGTATCATGTGATGTAGTTACTTATGGCTCATCCAGTCATGGTGCTTATGTAACAGTTGGAGTTCCATTTGGTTGTGGGAGATGGACACATGGCTCTAACTGATTTTGCTGAAATTTTCTGAATCAGATAAGATAGCAACCCCAAGATAGTAGTAGATACTAGTGAGCCTTGTACATGGTCAACCCAAAATCACTGTTTTAGTTTATTTGATTGTCATGTGGATGCTTCCACTTGCCATAAGGTAATGGTGTTGCACTCATAGGAGCTGCATCATTTTAATATCTGGCACTGTCCCTCTTAATTCTGCCTGAGCTGCTTCCCATATTGCATGAGGATTGTAGTGTCTTTTTTTTATTACTTAAGTTAAGGCATTCTCAACTGTTCTTTCCCCATGCAGTCATTATCATGGCTCTCCAATGCCTCTGATGGTTACTTTTTATACAGTGTGCATCACTGGGGGTACTGGTACATGGCTGTCAGTTTAATGTAACCAGGCAATTATAATTGTATATGCCACAAGGCCAGAAAGAAAGAAATTGTCATGAGTTTTCTCCTAAAGACCTTACACTAGGCTCTGCTGACTTGGCCTTAGTTGGAACCTTCAGTGATATCAGATGTTATGAGTTACCTTCATGTTTTCTCATGGTAGTAGAGCAGAAAAATCAATCAATTTTAGAAGCATTTTTTCTTAATGAAAAATATTAGTTTCTGTAATAATAATTTAAAAAACCCACCCAGATGATGAAAGAAAATCTAAGAGAATCATCACTATCAGGTCTCTGCTGCTCAGCACAAGTGACCTGTGGCTTGTGACCTTGGCACTTGGGAAGGTATCACCAATATTAACATCTGAGAAGTCTCATGATGAAAATGTAGCTTTCTTGCTTGCATTTGAAAGCCATGATTTTTTTGATGACCTCTTGTTCTGTTTGCAAATGTAGGCAGTAGCTATTATGCAAAATTGATCAAATCTAGCATGCCACATACCTAGGAGAGCTTAGTTCAGATGGTTACCATAATCTCTGTTTGCTAGACTAAAATCTGGTTCTCAGCTGTAAACACAGACAGTTATGGTGTACTCTTGAAGGAGTCTTCTCTCACTATAACTCATTTTACTGAATTTGTGCTGATCCTGTTTGCATAAGCATAATTTTTTTAAAGTGTTTAATCCCTTCTCAACTATTTTCTTAATTTTTAGTTTTGAATCTAGATGAACACTTTCATGCTTTCTTGGCAACATGTCATTTGACAGTATCCCAGATGAGATCTTGTTGAGGATATTTGAACATTTCAGCATTTATGAGCTCATTCAAAATGTTTGTTGTGTGTGCCAAAGGTGGAATCAAGTGGCTTCCACTACCTCTCTCTACAAACATATTGTGCTTAACAACAAAATATGTCAAGAATGCAGTATAGACAAAATTTTTCAACATTGTTCCCAAGTGATGACATCCCTCATGATCATAGGTACTAATCCTGGATTAGTTGCACAAGTGATGTCTCATTATGATTTCCCCAAGCTCCAGACAGTTGAAATACATTATGTATGGCCTTGGACTGAGCCATTTCTGGAAGTGGTATATAGATGTGCTCCCAACATTCAAAGTTTGACTCTTCATCAATGCCAGATAGGCTTCCATAGTGAATTCAAAGTGGTGCCATTATTCACACATTTAAAGCAGCTGGAACTTTATAATTGTGACCTACTTGATGATGATTTGCTTTCCATTTGTAGTCACTGTGAGGTCCTGCAGAGTATAAAGTTGTTTCATACAGGCATCAGTGTAACAGCCCTTGATGCAGTTTGTAGAAGAATGAAAGATTCTCTGGAAAGGTTGTATGTGACCTGCTATGGATGGGAAGATGCTAGTTTTCAGGCCATTGGCACAATACAGTCACTAAAAGTCTTGTTGTTTGTTGGCTGCCATAATCTGACTGATAGAGGCTTGTTGTCCCTTTCCAGACTCCACAATCTGGAAGGCCTGTCAATACGCACCCCAGCTGTACATGCCTCTTCTGTGTCTACCCTGATTGCTTGTAAAAACTTCCCACACTTGAAAGCTCTCATACTTGATAGCTTTCACGTGAAGCTGGGTGATGAGCATGCTGTCTGTATTAGCCACAATACCCCCACTCTGCAGCTATTGGTTCTGGAAAGAGCAGCCAATGTGACTGACATTGGCTTTGAGTATTTCTTAAAGAACTGCCAAAACCTGCAGGAAATCAGGCTAAGAAAAATCCCTTACTTGAAAGGGACATTTCTGGTTGCCATTATGGAAAAGCTTCCAAGCCTGAAGTACTTCTCTGTCAAAGAAATTCCAGCAATGATAAAATCCCTGGCTGACTTCTCCAAGAAACATCCTTCTGTACTGACAAACTGGCTATGTTATGGCCCTGTTTACAAGCATTTCTTTCGATGGTGGTCAAGTGCAGACTTTTCTTGACAAGTCACAAGTTTTCATGGATTTTTGCATTTTGAAAGCCTGTAGAAAGTTTAGTAATAAAATTTAGAATGGAATTAAACATCTGTGTATGTTTTGATATATATCTATAATATATTTATCACTATCTGTTAAATGTGGTCCTCTTGAACCTTCAAAGTTGTTCAACTTCAGCTTAGAGATAAACCCTGGGCTCCCAAAAGCTGAATCCTATTGAGTTCTTCATTTTGGTGGAAAGCATAGGAAAAACGCTTCATGTGGATTTGGTATTGATTGCTAATTTTTGGAATCTCCCTTTAATAAATTCAGTTGCTTGGGGAAGTTTCTTGGTGACACTGTCCAATATCAGAAGACCAGTTCCAGTGTAACACATCATTCTTTGCAACAACTGTTAGAATTCAATGACACCTGCATGGTATCTGTATCCTTGAGCATTGAGGATTACATTTCCAATAAGCCAGAGGACTGGGAACAGCTTAGGAGGGAAATTCTGTTAGAGTCTCTGGCTAATGCCATGCTAGAACCCTTTCTTCCCTCATGAGCACACTGTACCAATTGATGGAAATTTTCTGAGAAGTTGAAGATATCAAGCATATTTAGGATATTTTCCATTGATTTGGATTTTTTTTTTGCTTACTCTTTGATAATGGTTTTTAAAAACTCAGTATGATTTTGGAGTGTTTTGTATAGACATTAAATGTTAACATCTTTGTCTAAGAGGCACAGTTTCTGCCTTCAGGGTTAGGCACATGTCCCATACTTCTGAAATCCCTCTAACACAGCTTACTAAATGCTTTTGAGTGTTGGAATACTATCAATTTTGGGAGTAATTGAGTTCTAGGAAGAGGATGTTCACATATTTCAGCACCACTCAATGAAGCAGCAGTGAGAGACAATTTCATTGTCTCCAAGCTGCATGAACTCATTTCACAGTGTGAATCTTGTTTCCAGTGTCTCATTCCATAGAACACATTCTGGTTAGTACTTAGATGCATGAGTGATCATGAATTTGATGGGTCAGCCCTAAGTAACTTCATAACTTTTTAAAATCCTCTTCAGATGAAAACTTTTATGAGAGCAAAATAATCATTCTGGAGGGTACATGAATGGTGAAAGTTTGTTTGCATCATTTTCAAAAGTCAACAGAACTTGGTGCTTCTACATGGGTGCAATTAATTTGAATGCACTTATCCTGTCTCTACACTGCAGCCTTAACATCTCTGCAATATTTCACACGAAATAACACAAACTGCAACTTTGATTTTGCATTTTAACTGGGCCAGATAATGATTGCAAGTGCTGTAGGTCTCTGTTTTGACATGAATCTCAAAAAAATCAATTCAAGTCAATATCCAGTGAGCAAGCTGCCCATTCCATTTGAGAACCTTCCCTTCCAATCTATCAGCAGTACTTAGAGTTAAAGGAAAACCAGGTTTTGATTAGAACACTTCCAATTTCCACAAATTTGTTGTGAGTGCTATAAATTGTGCAACAAGTAGGCAGCAAGTAGAACAGTATTCTGTTGAGGCTGTAGTGCAGAGATAGGATAAATGCATTCAAATTGGTGACACCAATGTGGAGGCACCTTAAGTTCTGGTGACTATGGAAAGTGAATGAAACAAACTTTTATCGTTCACATACACTCCAGCATAAGTATTTTGTTTCTATAAAAGTTTTTTTTTTTTTCAAAAGAATATTATAAGAAAGATTGTACTTGCTTATGGCTCATCCAATACAATATGACTTTCAAGAGAGATAGATTTTGGTGTATATTGCCACTGAAGGTCTCTTTAGAGCTTAGCTCTGACAATGTTACAAAAGATGTCCCATAGGACATGTTAAAGAATCATTGTGTGCAGCAAAAATGATAGCATGCTCACTGACCCACTGGACACCTTAATCATAAGAGGTAACAAGATCATGTGGTGGTTATTTTTTAAATTGTCTTTTTGAGTAATTTTGAATTTAGTAATTGCTAAGTTTCCTATATTCATCCAACCCTATTGAGCTATATCTTTTGAAGCAGTTAAAATGACTGACCACATAATCTGCAATATCGGTATGATATCCTTTATAGTTAGGAAAATATATATATTGTATTGATATAGGGTGGATTATTGTCCTGGAATACTAGGGTGCTTTTGCATCATGTAGGCCTATTGTGCAAGATTCATTGACATCATGAAACTAGTATAAGTAATATTTGACAATAAGTCAAATGTAGAATTCCACCAATCAAGCATAGTTCTGTACTTGCATAATTGTTGCTTTACTTCAGGGTCTTGCACAAACCTTTTGCAGATGCCAAATAATCAACTCCACAAAGATTTACATCAGTAACATTGCTGTAATTTTCTGCTGTATTCATTTTAGATCTAGTGGTACTAGTTTCTAAACTTTCCCTTCATAGTCTCTACCTTCATGCCTACTGCTTTGAAACATGAAGCTTCCTTCCCCTTTCCTCTTTTCCCTCTGCTGTTACTTGTTTTACTGTATGGAATGAACAATATATGCTGGAACTGCCATTGCTATGTTCTGAAATTTTGACAATGGTGCCAGTTGGTAAGCCCTATTCCACTTATATTGAACACTGCATTATTACCAATCAGCATTTGGTAGTTTTCAAGTGCCCTATACTATGGTCATACCATGAATCCCCTGCATGTAGGGCGAGAAGTTGTGAAGGCTGCAAAATATTAGTCTAATGCTGTCAAGTATTTTCATCAAAAAGGGTTGTGTATTGTTACACTAACTGACTTGAAGCTTGAATTCCCCTTGTTGCCATGAGCTGTACAGGTTGATTAACCCATTTGCTGTGGCTGATGATTATACTCGTCACATGGCATCTGTGCCAACGGTGTGGTTGACAAGTATACCCATCCTGGTGTTTTGACAAGACACTGGTTCTCTCATTCAGAGCTACAAGATGATAAATTGAGCAAATACCCAGCACTGTGGTAGTGATTCTGTTATGAAAAGTCTTCAGGGAAAGGGTTAAATTTGTAGCTCTCAGCAAAGATTACCTTCTCTGCCTGTGAGACCTCATGGCCCTGTCCCCATTCTCCTTTGTGCCTCTCTTGATATCTGTTCTATGAAACCTTATGAAGCTTACACTGGGCTTGGATGGGTCTTGATCTTTAATTGTGGCATGTTTACTATGCATATAGTTTGGAAAGGCATGGGAAGAAGATGAAAAGCTCTCTTCTGTTATTGGTTGATCCCACCACAACTTGGTGGAATGTAGTGATTGAGTTCATTCTAACCTATGATGTGAATTCTATGTCATTCCCAAAATTGTATAATGACAAAATGCCTTTTTTTTCCCCTCCAGGGTTCATCAAAGTGGTCCTATACACTGTCTTTGTCATGATAATGGTGAAAATCCACACATTCCCTCTGTTTGCAATCAGACCCATGTATTTGACAGCCAGGTCAGACAGTTTGGTCCCCTCTCATTTGCTGTTACTGGTGAGATAATGATCTAAAACACGTTCTCATTATGTTTCAGGTCATTCAAACGAGCTCTGCACGACGTGGTCATGTCTAGGCGTGCAATCCGCAACATGAACACGCTGTACCCAGATGCCACACCTGAGGACCTGGCACAGACTGATAACACCTGCATCATCTGCAGGGAAGACATGAGTTCAGGTAACCCATCCCAGCTCAACAAATTTCAGGCATCTTGTTGAATGCTTTGAGCCAGGTTCTCATGTTTTGACATTGCAGGTGCAAAGAAGCTGCCATGCAACCACATCTTTCATGCGTCTTGCCTTCGCTCCTGGTTTCAAAGGCAGCAGACATGTCCCACGTGTCGAATGGACATCTTACGAACTGTACCGTCTCCTTCGGCAGCAGCACCTCCAGCAGCAGCAGCAGCAGCAGCTGCTGCTGCTGCTGCTGCACCACAAGCAGTACCTGCTGCAGCTACTGGCATTGCTGCTGCCCAACCTCTTGGGAGTCAAGATGAAGCACAAGCACAGGCCCAGGGCAGAGAATCTGCACAGGGTCCTTTTGCTTCTATGGGTAGGTGTAATCATGATGAGAAGCTTGATAGGCCATGGTTCTTCCTCTTCTTTCAGCTACTTTTCCCATGAAGTAAATGTGTCACCTATGTTGGAGTTGTGATCAATGCTGAAAAATCTAGTCTGAAGGTTGCAATTTCTCTTTGCTGACAGAATTGTGACCCTTTGTTACCAGTGTCTAAAGCTAAGCATAAGCATGAGATATGCTCAAGGAGCTGTGGAATCTGTTTGAGTTGTTCATTTTATCCTTGGCCTACTTGGTCTCAAGGACATGCATGATTCAGACAAATTACCTCTTGCACTTCTGTTTGGGTACCTCAGAAAATATACCAAGACCTTATTCCTAGTCCCTATTCAACCAATTTGAGCAATGCTAAGAGGGTGTTTTGTTTCAGTTGGGCAAAATGGCACTACTGGCATCGATGAAGAGGTCATGAGATTGGCCACAGCTTGTAAGCCCCACAGAGTGAATGTGTCTTGCTGATGCAGTCTGAGTTGCTAGTTCATACATTTTTGCCCCAAAAAGAGCTGCACATCCCCAAGTATCAAAAGGAAGCACATTGCCCCCTCCCCCCAGAGGGCTAAGTTTTCCTTTGAAAGCTTGGAAACTGATAATTTATTCAAGTACATTCTGAAAATTAACAGTTTTTCACTGTTACATCCTTGGCCTGAAGGGGTTGAATCATGAATTCGTTAAGGTCATTAAATCATTTGTGTTTTTTTTTTCGCCAAGAAGATGGCATGAAACTTAACATTTAATCAGCCAATTTCTGTATTAGGAGTGCAAGTGAAATATAATTATAATGCTCATGAATCCAACTCTATGGCTTCCATTGATGATGGCTATTGCATTAAATATTCTTTCAGTTTGACAAAGGAAAGATAATAGGAAGTTTTTTTTATACTATGCTGTGATGTTGTTGCTAGCCAAGCCTTGGACTCAGTTTTCCAAAGCAAAACTGAAAGACATTTTAAAGTTTCATGTTATTGGTTCATGAATTTCAGACATGCATTTCAAATTATGCTTCATATTTGCTGCAATTAGTTCTAAATGTATCTTACAGCAAATACCCTCCTTGATGCAGCTTGGTTGGTTACCCATCTAAATTTCATGTTTTGGCATGAAAAGCAACCACTTTAGGCGTAACGTTTGATGGGCATGGAAAAAATATATTTTTGGTTTACAATCACCTAAAAAGCAAAGCTGTGCTAGGTCAATACTCCAAGTGATTCTTTCTATCACAGTCAGTGCATTGCTGTGTCTGCAGCAGGAATTTAAAAAAAGACTGTTTTACTTGCAGCAGCTGAAGTAAATAAGAAAAATAAATACTCGTTTGATGTTTTTAATTAAGTCATGGAAAATTTTCATGCAGTGCATTTATGCATTAATGAGTGCAAAGTGACTACAGAAGCATCGCAGAAAGAAGTCTTTATTCACATTAGGAAGTCAGTTATTACAGCCATCTCAGTAGAAATATTCCTCCCAGATTCATAATACACTAATTAAATAACTGAATTTTGCACATTCCCTCATTGATAGGAGGATCTGTTTCTAGCGTGTTTCTAACCAATCATGGAATTTTGTGCATTTGGCATCGTGCTCAACATCACCTAGTCTTCAGAGTGCTATGTTCAGTGTGTTTTACATGGCAGCAAGGTAACCTTTCTTCGCTTACTTTCCAGGTGGGAATTATCCCTCTAGTGAAGCTTGGATGCGATTCAGGTTTCCTCAACCTGGATCAACTGGATTCCAGCTTCCTTTTGCCGGTCTACCGCCCTTCCCGCCACCTTTCCCGTTCAGTACGTTCCCTATTTGTTTTATTTTGATGTTTTTTGGGGGGGATCTAACGCATTGCACAGGGTATCTGTTCTGGTTACTGCAGTGGCCCCACCGCCCCCTCCGCTGCCCCCAGAGGGATTCCAGGGTCTAGGCGATGAGGAGCTGAGAGCGATGGAGGGCTTGGAGCGGGAGAACGTGGAGGCGCGGATCCGCTGCCTGCGCAATATCTCCACTCTCCTCGATGCTGCTGTCCTTCAGATGCAACAATATCATTCTATTGTTGCCCCAACCATGACAGGTCTCAGGTCTGTGCTGAGTGCTTTGGTACCAGTCATTGATACCAGTGCTTCAAAAAAGAAAGGTTCATACTTTAGTGAGGGAATGATGAAGGTGCTGCCAGTGCAGTGATTTTACAGTGGGTATATAATGGGCTTGTTCACATTTGACTTGGTGTCAAGAATAGAGCTGCCACCTGTCCCCTAATTTATAGGACTCTAGCAATTTTACGGGAGTGTAGTCCTGGATGAAGAAAAGATGCTGGTGTAGCACGACTCATTTCTTTGTTAAAGCACCAGCGAAAAATGCCGTCATCGAATTTTGATTTATGCAAGATGGAGCTACCCCACATCGACCGGACCCAACCCTTGAATTGCTCAATCAGGCTTTCCAGAACTGAGTTTTCGGCTTCGGGTATCAGCGCCGCTTTAGAGAAGGATTTGACTGGTCAGCCCACTCGCCAGATTTAAGTTTTATAACTGTGGGGACACCTTTAAAGACAGAATTTATCAGTGCAATCCAAGAACTATCCTGGAACTAGAAGCTGCGATCGAAACTGAGCTCAAATCTAGCAGCCCTGCTACGCTGAAATCGGCAATTTCAATTTCAATTTGTTAAAAATGGCTCGAATTGGTAGTCGAGATGGAAGGCGGGTACATCGACAACTGTCATGTAACCCCTCATGGAGTCTACTTACATATGCAATAAGTTGCCATATTCGGTCTTATTCGATAAAATATTATATCAGAAGATCCGGGTCAAGTCCGTTTTTAGCTATCCTGTATTTCAACTGAGAAAAGTGTAAGTGTAAAGGTTCAATGAAGGATTTCATACCCCACATTGAGTTTTAGTTTTTAGACCACGATATTTGTCTTTCAATGCGGAAATATTAAATTGTAACACGTAACTTTTCAAGCGCTTTTGTTATGACTATCTAAATTATCTTTCCTTTGAGACGTGTCGTGATTGAATGACTAACGCAATCTGACACGGTTCTAGGTCTCCAGGGGAGAAGAGCGAGGAAGAGAAGAGGAGGGAGAAGGAGCTGGAGGAGGCAGAAGAACGGGAGCTGATGGAAGCGTTCATGCAAGCCCCGAACGCGGATCCGCGGTTGGAAGAGATCCGGCGTCGGAGGCTCCGCCGATTCCATCTCGGCAGACAAGATCAGGAGGATTGACTTGCTTTTTTTTTCTCATTCTCTCTGCTCTGTTGATCTGTCCCCTTTCCTTTCCCTCCTGGGTTTTTTTTTTTTTTTTTTCTCTCCCTCCTCGTTTCTTCCTCTGTTGCGTTCTGCTTCATTCATTGTGATGTGATACAGTATACGATCCTTGGAGGTACGGAGTCTGCCCTGTGTTGAAGATTAAAGTTATTCCCAACCGTGATCGAGAGTGTCGTCGCACCTCGCACTACGTCCTTGTCACTGGCGTGACGTTGAGTTACGACCTCGATCCTGACAATGGGAGATGTATGCTCGTGGTCCGTGAATGATTAAATGACTCTGGCGAGGCTCATGCCACCGATGTGAGCATGATGCACTGGCTGGCTCGAGGCTCGATTTGTATTTTGAATCGTCGGATGGCGAAGCCAAAGTCACATTCTTAAGGCAAATGTCAGGCTTTTAAACACCTGACAAAAGGAAACGCATGGAAAATTCAACGTTTCCTGACGAGAAAGAATTCGCCATTTTTTCTGTTCGAAATGGTAGAAAATCTCAGCTCCCCGGTGAAAAAGTCCAGCATTTCTCAATTCTCATTTTGTGGTCTGAAACAGGAAAAAGTCCTATCAGGTCATCGATGATGAGTCGATTGAATAATTCCTGAAGCCAAGAGCAAAAATACGAGGGCTTCGTTTATGGAGATTCAGATTTCTTTCCGATTGAAGGGCCGGAGAGGAAAGTGGTATGCAGAAATTCGCCAGTTTTTACGTAATTCCTCAAAACTACAATTTTCGATGCAAGGTTCTACGAGCACTAAATCAACTAAAAATTTGCAAATTTTTTCGCTTTCCCTTTCTGCCCTTGAAATGTCCCCCGATCAGCCTGAGTGCATTGTGGTTTTTGATGAATGACGTCTTGCTTCCTCGAACCCTCATTTGATGGGGCAATGAGCAATTCCTTAATGACTCCATAATTATCCCATCAAGAGTCCATAACAAAAAAGGGGGGGAAAGTGGGGTGAAATGAGACGTCCTCACCGAGAGTCCTCGCCGAGAGTCCTCACCAAGAGTCTTCAAAAATCGCGGGGGGGGGGGGGGGGGGGGGGGGGGGGGGGGGGGGCACGAGCGCATTCCTCCGCCGTCCTCGTCGCGTCCGATAGCATCGGACAAAAAAATGATTTCAACCTTGGGGGCGTTCCACACCTGCCGCTTCCTCCCGGCTCGCAAACGAGAATTAGTTTTTTTTACTGCGAGATCCGCGTCGATTGTCTCTCTCTCTCTCTCCCCGGCTGGGCAAGAGCGGAATTAACGTGCGTTGTTGATTGCTGTTTTTAATTGCTGTCGAGGGATTTGCGTTGGCGTGTCCGAGCAATAAAGGATGCAGATTATCTTTATGATAATAACCTGTCATCCTGATAGTTTTCACATTCAACGTTGCGGCAGGAATGGCATGCTCAAATTATTCTTGCAGGGATCTGTAGTTTGGAATGCGTACATATATATGCAGTATAGGAAAATATATAAATATTTCCCCCCCCCCTCTGTGGCAATCCATCTCGATTGGTGGCGCTGTGGTCACATGTGCGAAGAAGCACGGAGGGCTCTGGATAGAATTTCCATTCCGGGAATGATAGAATATGAACGTGACACGTTGCTGCGCGAAAGCTTCACCATCTCTGCTCAGAGTGGTGCGAATGCTCCACGTATTAAAAAAAAAAAAATTTCTTAGTATCTATTCTTCGTTCATACCTTTGCTCAAGCGACCGCAGCGCCCTCTGCCGACACGTGCAGCCGATCGGCTGCATCCGACGATTCCTTTAAAAGTTCTGACCGAACCGAGTCCATTCTCTCGAGCCCGAACGGATTTTTTCTCACGCCTCGAACATCGCATTGCACGTAGATGGGAGACGCTTCGATCGACTACAGCGCCATCAGTCGGCATGCAAAAAATCCATCGAGACTCGCGAACCTCTCTGTCGAGTATCGGCTGCATGCGACTGCCCCTTCAAAAAAAAGTCAGTCGATCGAGATGGAGTGGTGACTTTATGATGGCCCAGGATATGTCTTCGTCTTTTATTCCATCTTTGTTGGGAGGATTTGAAGACGTCATTTCCACAACATGCAGCGAGATCGGGATCCGAAGCTGGTATTTTTCGATCCTCCGAGGATTGAGGATCGATCCTCCGAGGATTGAGGATCGATCCTCCGAGGATCGAGGGTCGATGCCCCTCCGGGGCGTGCCGTCGCTGCCCGGGCGTGCCGCGGGGCGTGCGATTGCGATTCGTCTCGCGTCGTCTGCTCCATGGATTGCAGACGATGAGGATTCTTTCTGTTTCCGTTTCAGCAACCACAAGAGAAGCGTTCGACGAGGTATTTTCAACCGATCGATGCCGCGGCGGTCGATATCGTCGCCAGAGATCTCATCGATTCGAGACAAAAAAGACGACTGGAAGAACCGAAGACGATCGAATGGAGAACCCAGACGCCACGGCCGAACGAGGTCATCTCGTAGAACGAGGTCATCTCGGACTCGACTCGTTGTGTCTTCTTTCGGTCTCTGCGTTGAGGGTCAAGAATGGACCTCATGAGGTGGTTAAATTGAGGACTTCGATCATTTCTTACTGACAATGCCGAAGACCAGTGGGACATCTGCCGAGCAGCGTGCTTCTACGGTATACCTATACATTCCTACAGGAAAGCTATAGGTCCTACGAGAAACTTATAGCATCCTAGAAGTTTCCTATAGGAATCATACACTGTAGAAGCACGCTGCTCGGCAGATATGACTGAAGTCCTCACTTTAACCACGTGGTATCTTATAATAGAATGTGTTCTAAAAATAGATTTTGGACTACCCACACTTATATTATTATTCTGTGATTGGATAGTAACTTTATTTACGATAAAACCTTTACTGACAATAAAACTAAGCATTAGAGACAGGTAAAACGTGTTTTTGTAGGTGTTGCAATACTTTCTGCCAATACTGTATATATATATATATATATATACAAACCCATATATATATATATATATATATATATATATATGGGTTTGTAAGTGCGAGTGTGCTTCCGTGTGAACGCGCCCTTAAAGGGGGATCGTCGCTTGGGGCGATCGCTTGGGGATGGTCGTCGCTGACACGTGGTCGGTGACGTCCGGATTCCGGCTTGATGGTTCACGAGTGCGAAGTTAAGAGTCTGGCCTTGTGGGAATCGCACTCGGGATTTTCCCGTCGCGACTGGTCCTGGTGGGGGGCGAATCTTCGTGGCTCTCAAAATAACAGGATGAAAAAAAAAAAACATCGGGAGTCTCGGGGAATCCAACGAGGTTGAGTCACATAATTAGAATGTATTTTTATTTTCGGGCAAATATTATTTTTCTCATAGCGGGCAACAGCTCTGACGTCGAGCCAATTAATTTCTTTTAAAGAGTAATCAAGGAAAAAACTCAACTTCTCGCGCGGCTGGCGTTCTCCAAAACACCCTAGTTTCATCCGACATATCAATTAAGCGAATGCTTAATTGGTATGTCGGGTGCAGACGTAAACAGGAAAACTTGCTTCGTGATGCGCCGTAATATCGGTATTTTCTTTGGAGAAATTTCCTCGGAGCTGTTGAAGGGCGTGGATCGCCCGCGCGGAGGGACGGACGGACGGGAGAGACGCGTCTTCTCCTGCGGCTGGGGCTGGACTGAGGGGGGAGGAGGAGGGGAGGAAAGGGTTGGGTTCTCGTCGCTGATTGGTTGGGGGGAGAGGTCCCTGGTTGGTCGGTTCGGTTGGTTCGAGGGCGTTGATTGGTGGGTTTGGATGGTTCGAGGTCTCCGGTGAGGAGGTTTCTGGTCGGTCCGGGTGAGGCAGACAGTGGGATCTTCCACATTTCCGAAGCCTTTTGCGTCTTTTTCGCGACACATTTTTTAAAGTCTTGTTTTACTTTAATTTTTTTTTTCCCGTCTTGCTGCGAGATAATCCGGGTTGTCAAAAATCAGTCCGGTGAGTGCAAGAACTAACATGTCGGCCGATTCGGGGCAATCGACACATATTTCCGCGGTATCTTTCGATGCAGTTGGCGATGAAAACCTCGAAGGCGAAGAGGAAAAATGTGCTGAGGACTTTTTGAAGACTCTTGGTGAGGACTCTCGGCGAGGACTCTCGGTGAGGACGTCTCATTTCACCCCACTTTCCCCCCCTTTTTTGTTATGGACTCTTGATGGGATAATTATGGAGTCATTAAGGAATTTCCGTCATTCCTTCCCCGGGTATTTAAATAAAAGTAGGATAATAATTATAATTACCATGCTGCGGATATCGAGTTTGACCAACTTTGATCGATTTTCGCCCCGAAGGGAACATTTCAAATTTCCGGTTCGCCGCAGAAATCCTGCGACCCCAAAATAAACCAATTTTCGCGGACCTCAAAAAAAAAAAAGTGATTCCCTCAGAGGCCCTCTGAGGCCATATGAGGCCCTCAGAGGCCCTCTGAGGCCATATGAGGCCCTCGACGGCCTCAGACGACGATCGCATCGCGACGCAAGGCACGCCTGCGATGCCAGGATTGCGCCATTCCCGAGCTTAATCGTTCCGATCGTGCAGAAAAACGACAAGAAGTCGCGGAGTCCGAACAAGGACAATCAATCTGCCGCCGTGACGCAATGCCGAGGATCGGACGTGATCGGGGAAACGTGAACGCGATTCTGTCGTGTGTTCTCGTCCGACTCGGTCGCGTGTCTACGTCCCAATGCAAGGGTTCCTCTCTCGATTCTGGTCGGCTGGGGTTTCGGGTGATCCTCTCGGTCGTCGGTCACGATCTGTTTTCTTTCTCCGTCGTCGCGTCGGATGGCTGGTTTATTTTTATTATGCGCCTCCGCCCTTTCGCGGATCTCTCGGCGGAAGGCGGATTCTGCCGAGATTTCCGCAAAGTTACTCGAGGACGACTGCCTTTCGCGGTTTCCGCTTTCTTCGCGGCGATTCGCAAGATCGACGCGGGATCCGCGGAAACGCCTCGCGATCGGAAAGGCATCAAGCTTTTCTTTTTCTTCGCCGCGTTCCTTCGCGTCCCAATCGGCGGGAAATCGCGCGCAAAAAAAAATTCGCCGGGGAAAAACCCGGGCCGAACCCAGCACGCCGAAAGGAATTCCGCCGCGAATCGTCTCCGGAAAAAAAAATCAGGCGTCCGTCGAGTACTTCTTCCGTGAGTACTCGGTCGGAGTCCCTCCTCGCCGTGATGGGAACGTGCGCGACCCGTTACCCGCCGCTCTCCCACGCGTCCTTTTCATGCGATTATACTCGCATCGATAAACCCGTTATTAGATGTTACAGAGAAGCAGCAGCAGTTCATTTCAACGTGGCGGCTGCTTGTGGCGGCGGCTGCTTGTGGCGGCGGCTGCTTGTGGCGGCGGCTGCTTGTGGCGGCGGCTACTTGTGGTGGCTACTTGTGGCTGCCGCTTGTGGCTGCCGTGGACAGCTTTCAAAAGTTGGATGTCATCGTGGACGCAAAAGTAAAAATACGAGGGCAATAATACCCTAAGTACAGTACCGAGGAAGCGAACGGGCCACCAAAATTATTTTCTGGTCGGAGGTGCGAGGTCGGTCGGAGGTGCGAGGTCGGTCGCGGAGGAGGCCCTGGCCCCGACCTGAGCGAGATCGCGTGTCGCGTGGAGGTTCGATCGCCGCGTCGGTCTGGCGCGTGACGTCACTCGTGTGGGTGGAGGGCGGCTTGGGGGCGACGCGTGACGTCGCTCGTGAGATATTCGCATCCGGCGTCGATTTCGCGCGAAGCATTCGCGCCTCAAGTGCTCCGTGCCGATTGACAAGAATTTAGTCAACTGCTCGATGATACCCGATTTAAATACCCGTCTCGCTCGGAAGTCCCGAGCCGCCGACGAGCCGCCGACGAGTCCGCGGGACGAGTCCGATTAAAACATACAAAGTCGCTCATTAATTTTTTTTTATACATTTTTTTTTTCATCGGACGTGAAGAAGCGGAAACTCGTTGTTCCCTCTCTCTCCCTCTCCCTCCCTTCTCTCTCCCTCTCTCTCTCTCCCTCTCTCCCTTATCCTCGACGAGATCGCATATCTCTCGTTCGCTTCCCACGCCGTCGCCACGGAATGAAAAAAGAAAGGATGGAGTGTGAATGACCAGGACGAGCCGGTCCCAGCCGAGAGGCGATCCATCGCCTCTCACCGCCGAGGTTCGAGTGCGGGAGATCGTGTCGTGGCTCGGGTGAGGATGTCGTGGCTCGGGTGAGGATGTCGTGGCTCGGGTGAGGATGTCGCGGTTGGGGTGAGGATGTCGCGGTTGGGGTGAGGATGTCGCGGTTGAGGTGAAGACGTCGCGTTTGGGGTAAGGATGTCGTGGCTCGAGTGAGGATGTCGTGGCTCGAGTGAGGATGTCGTGGCTCGGGTGACGCGTGAAATTGTCCATTTAGTAATATTCCCCATCGTGCGGACGCGTGCGAAAGAATGGAGCGGGCCGTTTCGCGGCGCGTCCGCCTCGTCCTCGTCGCGGCTCGCGCCGACGACGCTCGACGGCCGGAGCCCGAGGAAGACGAAAACGCGGGTGGATTCGAACCTTCGGGTCGGCTCGGGCCTTAAAGGGCACGAAGGGCATCCGAGTCTCCATTTAATTTATCACGTTCCTGGACTCTCACAGGAACGATTCGCGTCGCGGGGATCGGCGCGAGTCGCCCGTCGTTCCGTTCCGGCTGTCGCGACGATCCGAGAATCCTTGTTTATGTTTATGTTTATGTTTACGCCATGCGCTCTTTCCGGCGCTTCATCTCGTTTCTGGAGCCTCGACGCCGTTTCTTTTTTTTTTCCTTGCCAATAATTTTTTGGGTGATTTTTTAGAGCTTCCTACGGAAAGAAACTCTGGCCGATTCCATCCGTCGCTCAAACAATAAAGCTCCCGCCGATAGAATTCTGTCGATGGACGAATCCAGCGAATCGTCTCCCATTACTCCCGCCGAACAAATTACCGATCAACACATCACCCCCCCTTGCCCCCCCCCTCCCCCTCCCCCAATCACGCCTCGACTGACAAATGCTGGGGAGGCTCTCTCGTGACGAGAAACATTTCCCCCTCGGCGTCTGCCTGCTCCAAACCATCCATAACCGGCACATATCGCATTCCTTCCCGGAGTGGAATCGGAGGACCGTCGCGATCGTCGCGAACGTGGCGAACGTGGTGACCGATGTCAGGTTCTCAGATCTCAACTGCTTCTCTCATTTAAGCGTTATTCGTGATAGTTTTGTCTCTCGATTACGGTTTTGCCCCGCCCCTTACAGTTTCCCCCCATTACAGTCGTTCAGTTTCCCCCCATTACAGTCATACGGCTTCCCCCCATTACAGTCGTATTGAGGGCTGTAAGGCCCCCTCATTGCCCGCATCGCGCAACGATCATTCCAGCCGCCAGACCGGAAACTCTTCCCACGAAAGCGACCATTTCCCAATGATTTCCATTCCAGGCGCTAATTGGCATGCTAATTGGCATGCTAATTACCATTCCCGAGTGGAAACGGGATCGAATGAAATCAACAAGATAAAATTATACAAACCGAGTCGATTTCGTCCTTTATCGTAACTCGGCCCTTCACATTTAAAGGGCCTCCACGCCCTTTCTCGTTTCACATGCCTCCTCCTCCACATTGAGACACGGCTCCTCCACATCTCGACACGGCTCCTCTCCATCTCGACACAGCTCCTGCCCATCTCGACACAGCTCCTCTCCATCTAGATCTATTTATCCGAGTTAAAACTAATCCATCATGATCCATTTCTCAGGAGCCTGTATCGTGTCACGTCTCGCCCCCCCTCGCCCCTCCTCCCCCCCCCTCGCCCCCCCTCACGTGGCACTTGAAGCATGGACCCATCCTCTAACTCCTCTCAAAGGTCTTCGCCCTTTTTTTTTCAGCCTCGAAGGCCAAAGAAGAAAAAGAAAAGGCTAACGAAGCAAATGAAGCGTACCTGCATCCCTTGAGACACAGAAAATCCATTTCCACTCTTCCCCGCCCACGTCAACGACGCGAATCCCCTTTTGAACGGAAAAAAAAGGGAATTCCGTCAGGCTCTCCCCTGCCCCCTGTCCCCTGCCCCCTGCCCCCTGTCCC